>JABUQX010003688.1:0-17500 GCA_015478945.1 Trachelipus rathkii | reverse complement strand
TATAGTCAATTGAAAGGAAAAATGTCATAAGCGACAATTTAGTAATTTTACAGTAGAGCGATTCAAACAAAGTAAAATAATATATTTAAATAAAAAGAAACTCTCTCTTTTTGAAATATCTTTTGAGGCTTCGAGAATTTCAATTTAAAATTTTTTTTTCTGTTTTTAGTTTATTCTTATTTTTTTTAAATATATTCGAAAAACAGAAATAGTTTAACATTATTGTGCCTAAAAAGGTTAGTAAAAATAATTATTTCATTTATTTTTCTCTTTCATGGTTGACTTAGGGGCCATAAATTGTAGAAAACTAGAATTATTTAACATTCGATTCATCAGAAAATTTGTTTTAGTGGCATCGAAACTTAGTTTCATCAAGATATGGTAAATTTTGGTTTCATCATAACTGTCGCTTATGACCATTTGCCTTTCAAGCGACGATATATATATATATATATATATATATATATATATATATATATATATATATATATATGCATTTATATATATATATACTATATATATATATATATATATATATATATATATATATATATATATATATATTATGCAAGTGCTCGTGACGTGTGTTTCATATTAATGAAAGTGAACCAGATGTTAACATCGCGGATAAGGAACGGAAGAACTCCTCTTTTACTGGCAGCTTATAGAGGGAATCCAGAGGCAAGAATGAGTTTATTTAATAGGATGACTATCTATCTATCTTATTTACCAGTATATATATATATATATATATATATATATATATATATATATATATATATATATATATATAATATATATATATATATATATATATATATATATATATATATATATATATATATATATATATATATATATATATATATATATATATATATACTATATTTCTTCTATATATATATATATATATATATATATATATATATATATATATATATATATATATATATATATTTATACATATATCTATATATATACTTATATGTAACCTTATACATAAATATATATATATATATGTATATATATATAGCAACAACAACATATATGTATATATATATACTCTTTACTATATATATATATATAACATAACGCATATTTGTATATATATATATATTATGCTATATATATATATATATATATATATATATATATATATATATATGCTATATATATATATATATATATATATATATATATATATATATATATATATGTATGTATATAGATTGTTGAAAATGCTCCTTAATGCTGGTGCTAATAGCAAATGCTAAAGATTTAGAAAATCAGACCCCCTCTTCATCCAATTGAAAAGTACAGATCAGAATTTGAAAGTAAAAGCTGAGATCATATACGCTTTCTTATCTGAGTTCTCTTGTGAGTATATATATATATATATATATATATATATATATATATATATATATATACTATTTATAACATATATATATATATATATATATATATCTCTACCCTTTACCTCTATATATATATATATATATATATATATTCATGTTAGTTTGATTTATCTTTCATTAAGTTTTTTTAAATCTTAATATTATGCTCTTGAAGTCGAGAAAATATGGCTTTGTGTAGCTACTTTGAGAACAGCTTATAGCTTTAATCTTTTTAAAATTTAAGCTAGAGAGAAAGAGAGAGAGATAGAGAGAGAGATAGATAGATAGATAGAGAGAGAGAGAGAGAGAGAGAGAGAGAGAGAGAGAGAGAGAGAGAGAGAGAGAGAGAGAGAGAGAGAGAGAGAAGAGAGAGAGAGAGAGATTAGGTGTAAGAAAATCTTTCGTTACATAAATAGGTGATTTCAAATAACATTTATGAGCAGGTAAAATGAATTTTTCCTTATTGCATTTTAATTTAATTTACATTCTCGACCGTCATATAATATTTTCGCTAACTTCATATCTTAAACTTCTTCTTGGTTAGAGAACATTATTTGAATATTTGAACAGCAGAATTTATTTGTCTTTCACACCCTCACCTGTTTATTAAGCGAGTTCTTAAAATCATATTGTTTAATCATATAAACAGATTGTTTAAGTTATTTTCTTTGGTTTAACCACAAACAAACTTAAGTTTTTCGGTTGCTTTTCTCATATGAACAAATTTATAAGTTCTTCCGTTGGTTCACTCATATAAAAAAAGTTAAAATCTTTTTTTTTTTTAAATAGCTCCTCAAACACTTATACTTTGCCGTACGTCATAATGATGAGAAGAAGGTAGAATCTTTCCTGAAAGCAGGCGCCGATCAGACGGCAGAACTTTATGGTACTGAAGTTACTCCGATAGAAGAAGCAAAGAGGAGAAAATACTACAGCATATTAAAAAAAATGGTGGCAATGAAACCAGTAAAACCTTCTCCTAAGTCAAGTAAAGAAGACTTCATAGCTTTGGAAGATGTCAAGAGATTATTTGAGGTTGGTAGTAATAAAGCCTTTTAAAAATAAAACTAAATAACGAATAACGCATTATTTTCACGGGCTTCTTACAGACTTGGTAAACCTTCAATTGCAAAAATGAAATAAAATAAATAATTAAATCAAGAATAAATAAATAAATAAAAATAAAGTAAAAACTTCAATATCTATTGCTAAAATATTCGATTGGGACATAACTTAATACCATTCAAAAAAACTAGTTGCTCGTTTTAAAAAATAAAATTTCTCTACCTACAGAATCGTATGCTTACTTGAACACTAGTTCTGCCAATAGTGTTGGTTTCACCATTTCTGTAGAAGCCGCGCTAAGTAAGGTTTCTGTGGGATTGTCATTTTTTTGTTTGTTTTCTGTCATTTTTTAATAACGACAGCTTTTTGAAAACTTAACTTTCAAGTAGAGAACCTTCGTAAAGGAAAACAAATTGTTCAGAACGATTAAATCCTTTACAATGTTTGTCGTCTGAAATATTTTACATATATAGTCATTACATTTCTTATAGATAGATAGATAGATAGATAGATAGATAGATAGATAGATAGATAGATAGATAGATAGATAGATAGATAGATAGATAGATAGATAGATTGATACATATATACATAGATAGATAGATAGATAGATAGATAGATAGATAGATAGATAGATAGATAGATAGATAGATAGATAGATAGATAGATAGATAGATAGATAGATAGATTGATACATATATACATAGATAGATAGATAGATAGATTGATAGATAGATATAGATAGATAGATAGATAGATAGATAGATAGATAGATAGATAGATAGATAGATAGATAGAGAGAGAGAGAGAGAGAGAGAGAGAAAGAGAGAGAGAGAGAGAGAGAGAGAGAGAGAAATTAATACTCTTAGATATGATAGAAAGACTAAATCACCCTGAATATATATATATATATATATATATATATATATATATATATATATATATATATATATATATATATATATATATATATATATATATATACATAGAGAGAGAAGAGAGAAAGAGAGAGAGAGAGAGAGAGAGAGAGAGAGAGAGAGAGAGAGAGAGAGAGAGAGAGAGGAGAGAAACTAAAGACATAATTAAACCTGATAAATTTAAAATAATTTTTTCCCTTTCTGTGATACTGTGTAAAGGTCAATAAAATTTTTTAATTCATGTTTAATAATAAAAAAAAAATATTTCAAAATGTTTATTTCAGTTAAAATTTTAAATTAAAGAATATATATATATATATATATATATATATATATATATATATATATATATATATATATATATATATATATATATATCTTTATATTTTTATCTTATATATATATATATATATATATATATACTCTTTGCTGCTCTGCTATAACTATATATATATATATATATAATTTTCTCAGTATTGTCCTCGTACAATTTGAATATTTTAGTTTCAATAAGCTAGTCTCGTGCTAAATGTTAAGTGAAGTTGTCATTTATTTTTTGTATTTTCAACGTGTGTATACTAATTTAGGACTACGGAAAAGAAGAAGATGGCAGTAGTGATGAATCTGAAGATGAAGACTTTGACCCTGATGAAGACGCCTATTGGAAAATGCACAATGCTCCAGTTGTCCTTAGTGCAAAAGAATTGCTTGAAGAGGAAGAAAAGTCCTTTTGGGATCACTGGGAAGAGAAACCTAAAGTAATTCCTGCTGAAGAATTTTTCAAGGAAAAAACGTCTTGGTGGGAAACTGCAAGCAGCAGCAGTGATGAGGTGTCTTCAAGCTCTAGTGATGAAAAGGATAGCGACGATGATGTTCCAACATTTGAAGAATTGAAGAAGTCTTGGGGTAAGGTTGTTCCAGCAAAAGATTTTTTCAGGGAAGATGAATGCTGGTGGAGGGATGCTGTTGAAGATTTAGATAAACCCAAAGTAATATTAGCTAAAGAATTTTTCAAAGAAAAAACAGCGTGGTGGGAACAAAGTTCAAGTGATGAAGACGCAATAGAAATTCAAGATGAAGAAAGCTCAAAGCCAGAAGGAATCAAAATCGTACCATCTAAAGATTTGTTTCCAGAAGACATTCCATGGTGGCAAACAGAAAATTCAAGCGAAGAGGAGAGTGAAAGCGAGAAAAAATATTTATCTTCGGATAGTAAAGCAAATAAATCTGAGGAAAAGAGTGAGGAAGAATCTTCTGTATATGAAGACATAGAAGAATCCATGACAGAAGATTGGGAAACAGCAAATGACAGTGTAATGAGCGATTCTAGTACCACCATGTACAGCGTTAGCGATGGAGAGAAATTAGCAGCAAGTGATCTCTTTGTTGAAAATCCATGGTGGTACAACGAAGATGATCAAACAGAAAATTCTGTTTCAGAAGATAAGCTCTCTGAAGATAGGAGTGACCGAACCGAAACAACAGAAGTTGCAGAAGAAGAAAGCTTCGCAGATATCGATAAATATGACGGCCGAACAAGAGTATTAAGCTCAACTGATAGTGATGTCTCAACAAATATTATAATAGATGCCTTCGATAGTAATTCTATTGAAAACCTGCTTGAATTAGATATTGATGAAGATCATCAAGAGGATAGCAGTGCACCACAAAATGATGATAGAATACTTGATTGTTCTAATAAATCAAAGAATCATAGGAATGCTACAAATGAAGACAGCGTTGATCTCAGCGAACCTAGCAAAACTGAGAGCGAAAAATGCTTACCTCTTCAAGATTTAAGTAATAACCCTAAAGAGGAACATATTATATGTAAATCAAGCATTTCTGAAAAGGAGAAAAGTGATACAAAACCAAAATGCCTTAATGATGATATAGAAAATTCCAGATTAGAAATTAAAAAACTTGAGGAACCCGACAGTGTTAATATAAGTTCTAGAACTTCAAGTAAAGAATTTAGTAATGATATCAATGAAAATCCAATAAATAATAAAAGAATTAAGTTAGAAAAACACTGTTATGATTTAAATAAAACTAAAAATCCTGAAAATGTCTCTAGCGAACAAGAGGTTAAGATTTTGGTTCCTGTAGTAGATTCTATCTCCGAACAGAATGATGAAAATTCATTTGAATCAAAAACTTATTTATGTGAAAGTAGAAAGCAATCTTTAGTGAATGATCAAACTATATTGTCAACTGTAGCTCAAAATGGTAAAAGGTTAGTTAAAGAAGTAGAAAATGGAGACAAAGAGAGTAATTTTAATTTAAGCAATAAAAATATAACGATCTCAAATAATTTGGAAAAATTAACTGATGTAGGTAAAAACGACAATGAAATTAAAACATCTTCTAATCATAATTTTGTTATCATTCCAAACGTTCAAGAGAAACTGATATTCTCAAAAGGGTGAAAATTCTCAGGCTAATTTAAATGGTTCTAATAAATTTTGTAATACGAGTAATTTTAATTTTGAAAAAGCTAATGAATTTTTAGACTCTTTGAAGAAAACAGATATTTTAGAATTAGAATCAAATCCTTTACATTCCCAACACGAAAAAAGTCCAGAATCGCAATCAAGTTTGACTCACATAAATTTAAATAACAGCCACATTAGTCAAAAAGTAAATGATTTAAATATAAACTCAAACGAGAAATCTATTAACACAAATCCTCCTGTAACAAATAAAATGAATGCTTGCTTAGCTAGAGTGGATGCTACTTTAGCATGGCTTGATGCTAGAATGGCAAACGATTCGCTTAATGCAACCTTAAGCAACAAATCCAGTTCCTTACCTTGCATTCCAAAGCCTACATTTTCTAAAACTCCTAAAAATATGATTCATGAAAGTCTTGAAAGGGTTCATGAAAATGGTGCAACACATCAGCCCAATAACCTTAAAAGCAAAGAAAATTTTAGCATTTTTAGACTAAAAATTCGAATTAATGATCAACATGCTCCAAAAACCTTTGAACATTATACTGACAAACCTGAAGATGATTCGAGTACTTTTACAAGTGGTTTTAACAGTTGCAAATATGCGTTGCACAATTCCGAAGGTTCTTTACACAAATTGAAAATTAATGGTAATAGTCACACCAATAGAAATATATGTAATATTAAAAAATGTAATTCTGTGGCAAAATTAGAAACTACTACGAGACTGGAAGATTATGATTTACAAAAATCTAACATAATAAGAACAAGTGATGGAAATTTTAAAAAGTTTTTCAAAGATTCTTCCAAACAACCTTTTTTATCAAATATCTTTAAGTCAAAGTATTCCCAATCACCAGATGTTTTTTCAGCTGAAAGACGGCATAGCGTTGAGAGCATCGTCAGTGAAGGAAGTAAAGAACAACTTCCTAAAAATCCGAGTCATTTAAATACAAATGACAAAAATAAAAGTTTAAAAAACTATCGAAGACATAGCTTTGACGAAACTATTCTTAAGATTAAAGGGGTAATGACTGACATTTCACCTTTCATCAGCAATCTAAAGAAGAGTGAAAAGGCAAACAAGATGACGTACGTTGTTACTTCAGATAAAAAAGCTGAAAAAGAAATCATTCCTAATGTTCAATCCGTCAAGGATAGTAAAATATTGACTCCTCCACTTCATATAAAAGAAATTGAAACATCGGATAAACGCAATGTCCATTTTGATACATGTAAAGAGCCTCATGACAAAAAGAAATCGAATAATAAATTTTGCAATCTAATTTCTTTACCACAATCTGATCGAAATGAATTGTCTATTGAAAATACTTTTACATATTTAACAGCAACGAAACCTGCAACGACATCAGCAACAGCAACAAGAACTACTACTACTACAACTAGTATAACTTCAACTATTACTGCTGCTGCTGCTACCATAACTACAACTACAACTACTACTGCTACTACTACTTCTTCTATTACTACTAATAATAGTAATAATAACAATAATAGTAGTAATAATAATAACAGTAGATCTAATAGTAGTTCTGAAGATAAAAGTTATCACATCAGTTTCGATACTTCTAAAGAAAACTTAACGATGTTAAAACCTCTAAATACTTCTGAAAAAGAAACAGACCATATGGAAAGTACATTCCAGTTAAGTAAAATGAATGATGAAGAAAATATACACGAAATCTCAGTTTCTTCTGATAAAATTATTTCTGAACCATTTCAGAAACGTAGGCCTAAACCTTTTGAGTGTGTGAAGTTACCTAATGATTTGAAACATGGCTTTTGCTTAGAAAATTATGTTGCTTTGAGTAGTGAAAATTTAAATAAAAAACAAGAAAGTTTAGAGCATCTTTTTCCTACTAACAAATGTGTTACAGAGTCTAACTTACGAATAAAGCCTCCTTTACCCCCTCGGCGGAACAAGGACAATCGCCAAATGTCAAATAAAAATGATAGTTATGACATTACTAAATTTCCTGTAGAAAATCCCCGTATTAATGATGTTAACCGTTTATCGTGTAACTTAGGCAAAAGTGAAAGCAGTGAGCAAGAATTCCAAATGGCAGATAGCTTAAATGGAGAAAATGTTAGTTTGCCAGATGAAGAGTTACACCAAACTGCGGATAACACTCAAATAGAAGAATTTGTACCAAAGGTAAGATTTCAAGATGGATTTTGTTTATTAGTGCTATTCATTGGAGTTCTCAATATCATTGCATCATTTGTACTCATTTTTGGTACTCTTAAAATATGAAATAACATCTATAAGTATATTATTTGAGAATTGTATATGAAACAATTTTAAGGGATAAAATGATGAATAATTTTATATATATAAAAAAGTGTTGGCTTCCCTTAAAATACTTTTGTGTATATTTTTAAAGAAAAAAAATTATATAGATTCATTTTTCATTAACCTTTTAATGAATATTATGGTCCATTACTTTGCAGATGTTTAGTGTAATACATGTATTAGATTTTTTTTTTTTCAAAGTATAAAAACATCACTCTGGTTAAATCCCTGAAGAAAATCTATACTTAAAATAACCATTGGCATTTCTTTTACTATAAACAATAAATAAATATTATAATAATAAAAATAAAAAATATATAATATAAATTATAAAATTCTCAATTAAATACTAAAATATTAATAAATATTTGGTAAGCAACATATTAGTAGCTAAATAGAAAATATTTTTTTCCGAATCTAGAATTTATATAATTTAGAAGTCAGTCTAAACAGAAAAATGGTGATTAAAAAAAAGGAAAATTTATGATGGCATAAAGAAAGTTATTTTGTAATTTGATAAAAGAACATTTTATATCATTTTGCAGCCTCCAATAAGGAAGAAGAGAAAAGAGGAAGTCAAAAGATCTTCGTCATGTTCCATTTGTTGAGTTTCTTACTCTGAATTCGTCTCTTGGGAGTGTTCTATAAATATTGTAGTGATCAGAAATAAAAGAACTTTTATTTTGATTGTTCATTACAACGAAATGGAGAGAGAGGAAGAATATCATTAAGATATTCTTACACAATATGCAATATGTCAGTAAAGCTATCATTTTCGAAGGGTTAATTTTAATAAAAATCTAGAGGACAAAAACATCGATTATAATTTAAATAATAATTTTAAATCTTAATTTGCAAATATCCAAAAAACAAAAAAACAAAAAATTGGGAATGTAAATAATATTTTATCAAACAATCGCATATCAAAAAATATATACTTTTTTATTGGAAGGAATACTTAATCCATTATCCTCAGTTACCTTCGTATGATCACAATAAACATAACTTAGACTTCAAAAAGAAAGATGAAGTTATTCTGCCGTTATCAGATTTTTTTTTTTTTTTAGCCACACTTTCGACATTAAACGAATTTTTTTTTGCTACAATATAAAATTTAAATTATTATTTAATTATTATTATTAGCTTCCATCAATTAGATATTTTTTTCTGTCATTAAAACATCAGAATTAAAATAATTTTATTAAGTATATTTTATATAAATTTTCTGCTGCATTGATTTTAAACAAACCTTTGTATATATTATATATATTAATTAGTATTATATATTATATACATAATATATAATATAATAATTATACTAATATAATTATAGTATTATTAATATAATATATATAAATATATTATATAGTATATATATATATATTTCTGTTTATATTATTTATATAATTATATATATATAATATATTTATATATTTATATATTATATATAATATATTTATGATGTAATATATATATATGTGATTATATATTATTATTATAGTATTATATATATATATATGTTATCATATATATATATATACTTATATTATATTATAATATATAATATATTATATATATAATATATATTATATATCATATATAATATACTATATATTATATAGATATTATTATATTATAATATTACTATATATATATATATATATATCTTAATATATTATATTTATATATATCCCATATTTAATATTATATATATATTATATATATATATATATATTATATAATATATATATTAATTATATATATATTATATTATACTCTGATAATAATACTATATATTATATATTATATATATACTATACTTATATAATATATATAGTATAAATTATTAGTGGAATTTTTTTAAAAACAAAATGTTTTGTTTATTTTATTAAAATAGATTTTAATTTAAAAGAATTTGCCATATATGAGGTTCAATTTGAAACTATTTTAAATGTGGCATTTTGACTTTTCATGCCACCCAGATAAACTTATATATATAATATATAATATATATTATTATTATATATATATTATATATATATTATATTATTATAATATATATATTATATATTATATATATATATTTATATATATATATATAATTATATTATATATATATAATATTATTAATATATATATATATATATAATAGTAATATATATATATATATATATATATATATATATATATATTATATATGTATGTATATAAAATATATATATATATATATATATATATTTTTTTATATTAATATGTATATTTTTTATATTTATATTATTTTTATTATTATATATTTTATTTATTTTATATTATAGATTACTATACTAGTGGTATATTATATTAAATATATATTTTATTATATACTATATAATTATATATATATATTTATATATATATATAATACATATATATAATATATAATATATTATAAATATGAAATTACACATATACTAGGAAAAACATTTGCAGAAAAATTATATATATAATATTATTATATATATATATTATATATTATATTATATATTATATATATATATATATATATATAAACTCTTGTACAGTTTTTTGGTTAATAAAGATTTCTTACATATTCACAACACAAAATCGTTTGAAATTCCTTCAAATTTTTTTTTTTTTTTAATTTTTGAAAGAAATACAAAAACTCAAAAGCAAGTCTCAAACATGATTGAAAAGAAATTCTTCGTAATCAAAAATCGATTTTGAAAACTTAAACATGAGTGATTGTGTAAGGTGCGTGAATACAGTATGTGTAAAATTATTTGAAATTAAAACAATAAATTATGTATTAAATATGTAGAAAGAAGGCAAAAAAATTTTTTTCGAAATCAGAATGAAAATTTTTTTTATGAAGTTTTCATATTTTTGTTTTTAAGTTTGATTTTTATTGCAGAGAAGAGGAAGGGAATTAGCCTAAATGTTCGACAGGACAAATTGAAAAACTAATAAAATCGTCTAAATCCTCGACAAGCTATGAACAAAATTGGAAAATTTATCGACAAATAGTTTTAAGTGTAAAATGGTCCACAACATTTTCTCAAAACTCTTTCAAATTGTCGACACATTAAATCGTCCTGACCAAATCTTACACAAAATATAAGCATAATTTTAATTTACTTCAATTTTAACATATATATTATATATTATATATATATATATATATATAATTATATATATATATAAATATATATATATAATATTATAATAATATATATATATATATATATATTATATTATTTTATTATATATAATATATATAATATATATATTATATATATATCATATATATCAAAAGAAGTATATTAGTATTTTAGCATATAGGCAATATTAATGATTTAATTATAGTTTATCACCTTTATAGAAATATATACCTAAATTTACATTATAATTAACGTAATTAATTAGTATATATAGTATCACAAGGTAAAAAATCAATTCCTATCCCAGTTAATCAAAATTAACCAATTCACTTGATCACTGATGACATATTTAATGTATCACTTTAATTATTTAATATATTATTATATTAATTATATTATTTTATTATTATATTCAAATTCATTTGTGTTACAGTTATAAATTTTATTTTGCGAACTGTTCATGATTAAATAGGCATTATTATTATAATTAATAGTATTATTAATATTATGTCGCTCAATATCTAGATTATTCATTATTATTACTCAATAATATAAGGTATAGGTATTAGGGGCAACGTTTATTATTATTTTTCTCTATCAATTAGGTTTAAGATAGTAATTAGTGATTATATCAAGTGTCAACGTATTTAGATATCTTGTAGTAATCTAGCTCTACCTGTCAGTGTCGATTTAAATTTAATTTTTTGATTTTGGCAAGTAGATTGCTAGGTTATTGAGTTTTGGGTTTAAATTATTTTAATGTTATTTTATTCAGTGGGTTCGTTATAAGAAGACACTAGTGAAAACCCATCACATAACGAATTGTTAGTGCTCAATAGAATTTCACTTTTTAAATATAAAATCGAAATACAGTCGACAAATAATTTTATATTATTTACTTGTCCAAAATATTCGTCGTATCACATTCATATACTGATAGTAAAAACGAGGTCAACAGATTATATTTTTTTTTTCATTAATTGTCGTACCATCTTTTCCTTGCTATGACGGATTTGGGGTCAAGAATCAATACTAATGATGAACAAATTAATAAATACAAATTGTAATTTCAAAATATTTGTACATTTTATTATTCAATTTCATTTACATGGAGGAACTTCAATACGTAAGGAACGACTTCTCTCTCTCTCTCTCTTCATCTCTCTCATCTACTCATCTTCTCTCTTATCAGTCTAATTCTCTCAATCCATCTGCTGTTAAGTATTAGTAGTTTTACTCTTTCATTATTTTTCATTTTTCAATTACAATTTTACATTATTCTCCATGATAACTTTTTCTTCTTTCTTCTGTTTTGGCTAGATATTTTATAATATTATTTAAATTTAAATTATTATATATAATATTATATATTATATATATATATTATTTAAATTATTATATTATTATATTATATTATTTATTATTAATTTACTATTTATTTATATATATTATAATTATACCTATATATTATATATATTTTACTATTTATTATTATATTAATATTATTTCATTTCTATTTATTGTATTAAGTATGTTATTATTATATTATATTTTTTTTATTATTATTATTATTATTATATTTTATTATTTTTATAATATATATTATTAATATAAATATTGTCATAAATTATATATTAAATTAATATTATATTATTATTTATTATAATATTATTATATTATATATTATTATATATAATTATATACTTATTTTATTTATATATTAATTATTATAATTATATAATATTTTATTATATTTATTAATATAATATTTATATAATTTTTAATTGGCGGCTCGAATCTTATATGGGCTATTGGGCTAAAGCCCCTCCAAATTAAAAATGCCTAGGCGTGATGTTGACTGGAAATATCACACTTTTCGTGAATACTTGCTTGTAAAAGATAAGATTTTTTTTTTAAACAATTTAGAAAAAAAATTATTAAACAATAAAGAAAATAATAAAGTAAGGTTTTTGTTTTACAGCAAATTTTGCGTACAATATTATTTTTAAATCAAATATCCAATTCTATTGAAAAAAATTTTGAGCTCCTATATTGCAGCCCTGAAAATAGACCAACTTTATTAGTTCTTAAAAATAAGACAAATATGACAACTTATAAAAAAAGAATACCAAATTCCTATAGTAATTTTCATAACGTTGTTAATTTGCCTTTTTTATTTTTATAGCAACTTGCAAATTAATCTCGAATAAAACTGTATTTCAAATTTTAGGGGTTGCTAGTTTTGTCCTTTAATGTCCTTCTGTACTTGTAAATAAAGGCATAAAAAAAGTCAGTTTATTATTATGCTATAGCGAGAGTGGATATGTTTTTTTTTTATGCGACAGAAATAATTACAAGGTTCCCAAATAGCTGAACCTGTATCGTAATAGTACTGTAGCTTACATCAAAGTTGCAGCATAATGAATGACAGTCCGCGAACATTTAATGCAATAAATTGATGAAGAAAATAAAATGAAGGGCGATACAAAAAAATATATCTATATATAATAATAAATATGAATATGTTTTATTAATAGTTGAAAATTGAAATATAGCTTGGTAAACGAAAATATAAAAGGACGAATGGTGAAAAATCGATTGCTCATAGGAGGTATAGAAAGAGGATGAGGTAAATGTTTCTTAGCACCAGTAATGATATATATATATATTATATATATATATTTATATATAATATATATATATATATATATATATATAATTATTATATATGTATATATTAATTATATATATATATAATATAACATATATATTATATTTGTATTATATATAATTATTATATAATATAATATAATATATATATATAAGAAAACTAAGCGAAAGCAATAAATAAAAATAGCATGCGGCGCATGCTTAAGTAAAAAGTAAAAAAAATTCTTAAAAATGAATGTTTTTCATTGAAAGTAAAAGATAAAAAATTTTTCTTTCTCGTATTCGCTGCCCCTGGCAACACAGTAATATAATTTTTACTTGCTGGCAACCTCTTTGCAGTCTCGATGTAATCCACACTGCCAGGCGTAAGATATTATTTTAACTAATATCCTTAAATAGTATTTTAAAACTAATAAATTACTAATATTTAAGGTGTTAATTAATAATTATGAAATTTTTTTTTTTGTTTCCTGCATTAAAATGTTCGCCGAATTCAAAAATGTATTCAGTTTTTCTGATATTTATCCCTAGTTTTTTTTGATACATATTGTCAGACACTATTCGGTGACGCTGGCCATATAATATATATATATATATATATAGATTATGATATATATATAAATATATATATATATATATATATATATATATAATATAATATAATAATATATATATATATATATAATATATAATAATATTATATTATAATATTGTCATATTAATCGCAATTAATATTAGTAAATGTAAAAAAGAAAGAACATTTAACGGGAAGGTAAAGAATTTAAACTCCTTTCTCTGGATGGAACCACCGCATGTTTTGCGAATGAGGACAAATATACCCGGTGCTTAACGACTGAGCTATCCCCCAACCCAAGAAGTTGGGTTCAACAAAGCTAGTTTTAAAGCAACCGAGCCTCCTTCAAGGCGACATCACCTGGTGTCCAGCCTGTCCCTAATCCTTCGTTCTTTATAAATTTGTAGATTTTAATATTGACGAACATTTTAATCCAATTATATAAGATGTAAATAAAAGAAAGAACTTAAATAAGGAAAGGTAAGAATTTACTAGGCTTCTCTTGGGATTATGAAGCACCGCATGTTGCAGACATTGAGGTCAATATTACTCCTGGTGCTTTTCATTTCACTGAGCTATCCCGTCAACCCAAAAAGTTGGCGTTCAACGCGAAATTTTTAAAGCAACGAGCCTCACTTCAAGGCGACATCACCAGAGTGTCCAGCCTGATCCTATCCCTCGGTTCTTCCTAATTATGTACGATGTTAAATTTGGCATTTAATCGCAAATTAATATAAGATGTAATAAGAAAGAACAATTTAAGGGAAATTAAAGAATTATAATTGCTTCCATCTGGGATTTAGAATCTTAACTGACATGTGCGAATAGACAGACAATAAAGACCTGGTGCTTTTGAGCACTATGGAGCTATTTCCCAACCCAAAAAAAGTTGGGTTTAAGAACAGTTTTAAAGCAAACCGAGCTTCACCTTCAAGCGACATCAACCAGGTGTCCAGCCTGTCCTATCACCTCGTTTCTTGATATTGTAGATGTTAAATATTTGCATAATAATCCAATTATATAATAAGATGTAAATAAAGACAGAACATTTAAAATGGGAAGGTAAAATGAATTTTACTGCCTTCTCATGGGATTTGAAACCACCTGCATGTTTGCGTAATGAGGACAATATACTTCCGTTTTGCTTTACCACTGAGTTCTATCTTCCCCAACTACTCCAAAAAAGTGGGTCTCCAAGAACAGATTTTAAAACACGGTTGCTTTTAAAAAACTGTTCTTGAAACCCTCAAACTTTTTTTTTGCTTAAATAACTCCTATTTGTAGGAACAATTTATACATGTCTAGCAACATTTTAGTACGTTTTACATTCAAGTACTTTTTATTGCTAGAGAGGAATAAGGAAAGTTGCCATATAATATAATATACAGTGCGTATCCCAGGGGGGGGGGCTCAGGCGAGTCCATGGCCCCCCGTAAATTTTTTAGACACATAAGAATTTTTAAGTAATCAAATATCCGTTTATAACAAAGTCCAGAGGTTAATTATAATATATGATATATATATATATATATATATATATATTATATATATATAATAATATTATTATAGTATATATATATATTATTTTATATATATCATATATATTAATATTATATATATATTATATTTATAATTATATATATATAAGAAATGTATTTTTGTCTCCGCCCACCCCCCGTAAAAAAAATCCTGGATACGCCACTGTTAAATATATATATAATATATATATATATTATTAGTAATATATTATATAATATATATATAATATATATTATTAATATATATTATTATTTATTATATAATATATTATATATATAATATATATATTATATATTAATATAGGGATTTATTTCTCAACCCTGCAACAAAACTCGAGCGGCTGATAGAGCAACGATAAGGAACATTTATTGTTAAAATAACTATGTTGTATGACGCTTCGTTTTCAAAGTTATCGGACGATTGATGGTACGACTAGTTTAATGTTGTGTGACGCGGTCGTCAATAAGTTAACCGATGATTTAGGTTACTCATTTTAATGTGTTTGTGGCTTGCGTACATGTGTGTAGCCTTAACGTCCTTCGGAAACATCGTGGCGAAATACGCTTTTACCCTTGCCCAATTCATTCGTTGATTCATTACAAGTGTAGGCATCGATTACGAAATGGATCACTACACTTTTCAGAGTTAACCGACATTGATAAATGTGTTACGGTGCCGGCGAACGGAAAATGACGAAGGCGCACCTCATGTACTTGGGAACGGTTTCCACACAGAAATCACCCTCCAGCACACAAATGTTGCTCGCCTCATCAGCAACCTTCGAGATTAATGGGAACCTTCGGTCCCGGGTGCAATTGGTTGGAAAACCGCGTAAATACGAGGACTTCTGCGTTGAAGAAGGGTGGCTTGAGAGAGTTGCCAACAACCCGTCGACTTAGCACACGCGCCATTGCCCCATGCCATGGGTTCCAAAATCAGCCGTCTTGTTGGTTCCGGGAACAGAACCAGAAAATCAAATGAAGTACACCATACAGAAAGTACAAGGACTTGGGGAACGACTTCGCACCCGTGTGCGATTTGCCCAATGGCTTCTGCAACGGAGCAATCCGAAAATCTTCCTTAACTTGCACAATGTTCTTTTGTTTTACCAATGAATGCCGTGCCTTCACACTGAAATGGTTACTTCAACAGCAGAAACAGCCATATAGGGACGAGGACCAATCTGCACGATCATATGTTATTACAGGAGGTCCAAAATTTGTTCCGTAGGGGACATTTCGGGTGGAAGTTCTTGGGGAATTATCTGCTGGGACCTGTCATCATTCCACACCGTTTGATGGACCTGCGTACTGCAACTACTACAGAACAAACACGCTTCGCAGCTCATGGACGACATTTTCCTGCCACCCGCAGAGACATGTGGTTCCAACATGATGGCGCTCCAGCGCACTT
>JABUQX010003687.1:0-28022 GCA_015478945.1 Trachelipus rathkii | reverse complement strand
ATACTTGTCTAGATCGTGAACATTTCCATCGAAGAGAATTTCTTTCTGCATCTGGCATCTCTTGGAAATTTTTTTGAACAGAGCGTCTTCGGAATTAGAGCCGTCGTCGTCACAAACATTGCGCGTTGAGACAGCCGATGTTGTACTCAAATACATTTTTATATAAAAATATACAAGAGCAAGAGCAAATTTGAAACCTTTCTTGTTTTTCGAAAGTCCTACGATATCGTCTATGTTCTCGCTCGTTTCGACCTTCTCGCGTCGACGCGTTAGGTCGTCAAAATTATAAAACGACGACGCTTCCATCATCATCATCTTCTTTTCCTTCTTTTCATTTTTTTATCATTCCTCTTCCGTTTCGAGATACCCTTGTGAAAGATAATTTGGGCGTCATGTCTTTTCGAAATTTTCGAGCCGCCAACGAAAGGGTTTCAAGATTTTTAAATAAGGAAATCGCTGTCAGGTCGAAATCTTTCTTGCTTTCTTGACGTTCTTCATTTTTTGAATAATGGGTTTTTCAATCGCAGGGGGGGACGGGGGGTCTCGATGAATCACGGAAATTTTCAAGTGTTTTATCTCCGACAATTCGAAGAAACTTAAATTCTTGCTACTCAGAATGGAAAATTCGGCGTGGTCAAAAAATGTTAATCACAGAGTTTTATTTGGAAAGTTTCTAAGTTGGGCGTTAATTCTAGAAGGTTTTTGGAGGATTTACTATCAGAAAACCGTATTTTTAGATCTTTTACCTTCGAGAAATCGTTGTGGAGCTGTGGGGGTGTCAAACAC
This sequence comes from Trachelipus rathkii, assembly GCA_015478945.1. Lineage (NCBI taxonomy): Eukaryota > Metazoa > Arthropoda > Malacostraca > Isopoda > Trachelipodidae > Trachelipus > Trachelipus rathkii. Next base: position 27,236 of record JABUQX010003687.1, on the reverse strand, counting down.
TTCCTCGACTTTTCAAACATCACGTTCAATCCTTCCAAATCTAACTTTTTGACGTTAGGAAAGCAAGCAGCGATCCTGTTAATGCGCCATAAAATTTACAATACGGGGAAACCAAATCCTAGAAGACAGTGCTAATTTTTTTTTTGTAAATTAAATACTGGGTACGTCCATTTGAAAACATTAATATCCATCGAGCTTCGGACGACGGGATAAAACACGCTTTGACCGCTATTCTTCATTAGTGTTTCTTTAAAAAATTCCAAGTGCTCAATTTTTGGTAAACAAACGTTGATAGAAACGCAAAAAAAAAAAACAGGTTTGAATATTGATATTCTTCCATGATTAACGTAAGTGATTTCAAATTCGGGTATGCACGCGCAGGGGGCTAACGCCCCGATGAAACCGGGTGAAATAAAAGATGATGATAAAATGGCAGTGAGACCTGGGAAGGTAAATGACCAGTTTAATTTTAATAATAAAAAAAAATAAATAAAAAAAATAACAATTGTCGGGACAAAATGAACCGTCAAAATATAGAATCAAAAATCTAGTTTAGATTAAGGTAAAATGAAAAAAAAATCAATTATATAAATAGAGAAATTGTCGGGACAAAATGAACCGTCATAACATAGAATGAAAAATATAGTTTAGATTAAGGTAAAATGAAAAGAAAATCGATTATATATATGTATATATGCAAACTTTTTTTTCAAATAAATTTTTGAAAATTCAAATCGTTAATTTTTCCCATAATTTTACACCCTAGACAATTGTAGTCCAAAGTATTTAAATTTACGGAGAGACTCGGGTGTTTGTCATCGTGGTCAAAACAGTTTAAGCTGACGTAACATTTGTCGGTGGAGCGACCCCGGTAATAATTGCTTTTCGATGCCGATTCTCGTGGCATCTTCATCAAATTTTCAATGATAAGCTTTTTACCGATACTCACTCGATTCCATATGCCTTTTAGCAGCCTATTTCTGTTCTCGAAAGAAAGAAGAACTTGGGCATAGTCTCGAGGAGGATGATTATCTGAATTTTCGTTTCTACTCTCATTGTTATCTATTTCGAAGAATTCCGAGGTTGATAGTACTTTCTTAGTAGCACGTTTATTCGTTTTTTTATTTTCATCGGTAATGGAAATTTTAATAGTCGACTCGTTACCATTACCAAAGATAAAGTTTTGAATTTCGTCTTCACCCAAGAATTTGGCAATTTTGAAACGAAGGATTTTGAAAATTGGAAAAAGGCATTCGTCGTAAGAATATAACGAAATAACATCGCGAGCGTCGTCATCTTCAACCCCATCAACCGAACAAAACTCAACGTGAATTTTTGCGCTTAAAAGGTCTTCCTTTCTGTTATTTTTTAATATCTTTTCCACAAGGGCAGATCCTCGCGCGAGCGAAAGTAAAGTTCTATAAGATATATTCACGGGTTGAACAGATATTAACATCGTGATGCGGCCCTGTTTAGTCCTATTTATTGTAGATAATGTGGCTCGAGTTCTTGGAGACAATTCTTACGCATAGGCTTGTAGAATGCTTAATATCCAACTTTATATTTATCGCGCTAGGAAAATAATAGTTAAATTTAATTTATAATTATTAGATTTATTAGTTAAATGAAAAAAATTACTAATCACTTATATATTATATATAATAATAAAACCATTTTTATTTAGAAAAATTTATTTAAATTAGCAATCTCATTATCTTAAATCAAGAACTATGAAGCGACATCTTCAGATTCTACACCTTCCAATTTGCTTATATTTTCAATCAATTGTAAGAACCCCGGCGAATAAGAAAAAGACAAATCGAACTTGATCTCAGGCTTATCGTATTTTTTCCAAGCTTTATATTTAGTTGTCACAGAAGAAACGGGAAGAAATTTCGGTGGTGACATCGACGACGTTGATGGTTGATTTAGAGAATTTTCATTCTGCGACGTATTCGACGATGATATTAGAGACAGTGCCTTTGTCGGCGGTGGAGAAGACTTACGCTTCTTTGGTAGCGGTATAACATCAGTATCTTCATATTCCAAGGAAGATACGTCATCAACTTTTCGTTTTTGTTTAGCTGAAACATTTCTTAATATTGCGTCTCTTTTTCTCTTCAGTTTTAAGGGCGTTTCTTTTGATCGGTTTAATTGTTCTTCTTTTCTATTTTTAACAAATATTTCATGAAAGGTTTTTCTCATGCGGTATTTCTTTGTCCTGTTTGACGGGATATCTACATGTCGGTGTCTACATATCAGTGTCTACATGTCGGTGTCTAGACGTCGGTGTCTAGACGTCGGTGTCTAGACGTCGGTGTCTAGACGTCGGTGTCTAGACGTCGGTGTCTAGACGTCGGTGTCTAGACGTCGGTGTCTAGACGTCGGTGTCTAGACGTCGGTGTCTAGACGTCGGTGTCTAGACGTCGGTGTCTAGACGTCGGTGTCTAGACGTCGGTGTCTAGACGTCGTATATGTCGGTGTCTACATGTCTGTCTACATGTCGGTGTCTACATGTCGGTGTCTATATGTCGGTGTCTACATGTCTGTCTACATGTCGGTGTCTACATGTCGGTGTCTACATGTCGGTCAAACTGGAATGTTTAAAATGAAACGTTTTGTGTTTTTTTTGTTGTTTTTGACGATGATGAAAAATTACCGTAACCCGCGTCTCGGAAAACAGGGCGGTTTAATCTTAAAAGGATATAGAAGGATATAGATTATATATAAATTAGCAATCTCATTATCTTAAATCAAGAACTATGAAGCGACATCTTTTGTTTCTCGGAAGGAGGAGCGGCCTCTAATAAGAAATTCACGTAGTATGTCGAAGAACCGGAAAGGATAAATAAACTCCAGTCTCTTACCGTTTTCGAGTTAATATTAGGATGTCGACCTCCTTTTTTAGGGCACTCGATGATTTTAGGTGTGCTACCTTAGCGACAAATTCCTACGTAATTTAGGGCATTGTTCAGGAATGTTATATTAGTTTGTTCGAATGCGAAAAGACGGGCCATGCGTCGCCCAGCACAAAATCGTAATGCTTATAATATAAGGTCATCCGAGGTTCTCGAAGGTCAGAACTTTCTGACACCCCAAATTTCCAATCTTTCACAACTAAGATGAAAACAAACTCTTTTGATTTACACGATACCTAGAAATAAATGCCATTTTTGCATTCTGCAATAATATCAATCATAAACAATATAAATTTTTTAACTTTCCTCTTATTGGCATCGTAGGTCTCGATTTTCAACCGGCCTAACAATTTGCACTCGCTAATTCCAAAAAGGAAGAATAGAAGTATCCATCTCTTACCGTTTTCGAGTTTATATCGATATGCCGGATCCCAGTTTAGGGCGCTTGTTCCATTTTAAGTGCGCTACCTTAGCGAGAATTTCCAATGTAATCAAGTGCATTGTTCAGGAATGTTATATTGGTGGGTTCCAATGCGAAAAGAGTGGCCATGCGGCGGTCAGCGCAAAAATACGTAATACCTACGATCTAAAGTTGAGTTCTCGATTGTCAGAACTCTCCAACATCACCGAATTTCATATCTTTCACAATTAAGATGAAAAAAAAACTCCTTCGATTTACATGATAGCTGGAAATATTTAATTATTAAGATTTAGAAAAATTAAGTATAAAGAAAAAAATTTATATAATACGTGAGTACCTGATCATCAATTCTTTATAGACTTTGATTCCGTAATTAATTTTTTTTGGTTTCCCTTGAAAAAAAACTCGCTTAAGGAATGAAAAATATATTTTGCACCATCTCCCGAGAAGTAAAATTTAACGTTATTTCACGCTTTCGTCAAAAAAAATATTTTAATAACTGAAGAATAAAAAATGAAACAAGACAAAATATTTTATTACCATAAAACTAAAAAAGGAAACGCCAGAGTAGGGTTGATATTTTTGTCCTTTTTTTCATCGATTCGTAAAAAATAGGCAAAAAAATAACGGTAAATCACTAAGGGTGGGGGTGGGGGTTGTTATATAAGTAAAAAAAGATTTAATGAGGTCTCGGTCTTTAAAAGGGGGCTAAAAACACGTCCACCCTAAAGAAAAGGCGCGAATTTTTAACCCTACTTTGCGACTAGAGTGCGGCGCCCGAGAAGTAGAAATCCTCAAAATTTGCTACCTTCTAGCTTACCTACGGATACAGACAGCTCAACCCACCGCGCCTAAGCGCGAGGACCGTTAACGGAATTGTTGACACCACTACCCGAGAAAACGATGGTGAGCGAATTCCCGTTAGAACAGAGGGCAGGAGCTCTCCCTCGAAAATCGAAAGGTCTTTAGGATCTCATCATCGGGTCTAGGGCCTTTCCATGGCTCGGAACGTCGTCCGCAATCGAAAAAATACTCAAGTTACCTGATCATCAATTCTTTATAGACTTTGCATCCCTAATATTTTTTTTTGTTTCCCGAAAAAAAAACTCGCTTAAGAACGAAAAATTTAATTTGCATCATCTCCCGAGAAGTAAAAAGTACGTTATTTCGTGCTTTTGCTTCCCGCGAAATTCGTATATTTGCCAAAAAAAATAATAATATTTTTTTAAATTTTTGTTAAATATTGTTTTAATCTTTTTTTTAATTTAGTCTCCCATAAATTCCGTTTTCTATGAAAAATTTTTAGGGTGTCTTAAATTAAAAAAATTAAAAATAGTAGTCTAATTTAAGTCGAAGGTCTAAGTATAAGATCTAAGTCTAAGTCTAAGTCGGAGGCTAATTGCTAAGTGCGAAAGGTTTAATATAAGTCGAAGCGTCTAGTATAAGCGAAGGTCAAGTGCTAAAAATCTAAAATTTCTCAAAGAAAATAATACACAAAATTTTTTAAGTCCAAAATATTCGGAATTTGCACTTAAACCTTCGACTTATATCAGTTCCAATCAGGCGACACTATATGACGTCATAATCGGATTGAAGATAGTTGCTTAGGTAACTGGTATTTGAAAGCGTTCAGCCGTTTTGCGATCCGTAGGCACACTATACTATAGTGACGGTCGAAGGGACCGAAAACGATCTAACTGATCGCGCAACACCTTTAAAAGTAAATAAACTATCACTTCAACCCCATATAGTGACGTCTCAATGGGAACTGATATAAGTCAAAGGTCTAAGTGTAAATCTAAAAATCTCAAAGAAAATTATTCAGAAAAAAATTTAAAGTCGAAATTATTTTGAATTTGCACTTAGACTTCGACTATTTTAGTTCAACAAAAAACAACGAACATCAGAGATATAAGTCGAAGTCTATGTGCTAAGCAAAGGTCTAAGTAGTAAGCGAAGGTCAAGTGCTAAGTCGAAGGTCTAAAGTGCTAAGTCAACTCTAAGTATAAGCGGAGTCTAAGTATAAGTCAAGCGGCTAAGTGCTAAATCTTAAAATTTCTCAAAGAAATAATACACAAAATTTGAAGTCCAAATTATTTTAGGAATTGCACTAACCTTGCATTTATATCAGTCCGATCAGCATCACTATATGACGTCATAATCGATTGAAGATAGTTTAGCTTAGTAACTGTATTGAAGGCGTTCAACCGCTTTTGCGCATTCCGTAGGCGACACTATACTATAGACGTTTCGAAGGGAACCCGAAAAACGATCTAAACTTGATCGCTGCAACACCTGTAAGTATAAACTATCCACTTCAAACCCCAATAGTGTACGACTCAACGGAACTATATAAGTCAAACGTCTAAGGGAAAACTCTAAAAAAACACAGAGAAAATAATTTCCAAAAAAATTTTAAGTCGAAATTATTCGAATTGCACTTAGACTTTCGAACTTATATAGTTTCAACAAACAAAACGAACCAAACAGTCAGAGAATAAGTCAAGTCTAGAAGTGCAAAAAACTCGAAAACTACGATAGCTACAAGAAAAACTAATAACATTCGTGGAATCAGCGTTAAATACTTATTACAAAAATGGAAAAAAAAATTTTGTTTATTTTTGTTATTTATTTTTTTTCTCCGGAAAACTACATTAGCTACAAAAAAATAATAACCTTTTTGGAATCAGCGTAAGAAATGTTTTAAAAATGAAAAAACAATAGTTCCTTGTACCTATCGTAGTTTTCGAGAAAATAAATAAATAACAAAAATCCAAAAAACAAATTTTCATATTTTCAGAACAACTATCTTACGCTGATTCCACGATTATTATTTCTTTTGTAACTATCGTAGCCGGCGCAAAGAATACGCAGAGACGCAAAGAATGAAAAAATGTTATGCCAATTTTAGAACAAATTTCTTACGGCTTATATAACTATAAAGTGCAAAATAAAAAATTTTGATAACCAAAAACTATGGATAAATATAAAACGAACATAATTAAAAATTTATTCTGATAAGATAACATAAAAAAATAATACAAAATTTTTTATGAAAATTTTTATATACATACAATGCATATCGCAAGAATGTATTACTTTACATTGAGATATATATTAATATCTCGTTCAATATATTGGGTGAATATAACATTTTTTAGACTAATATATATATATTATAATATAATATAATATATATATATCATACTATAGATTATATATATTAAATATATATATTTGTGTGGTGTATGTTTTAATTTCCTCTTTCATTCTTCTCTAGTATTATATATTCTGTATATTGCTATTCTATAACGTTCGACAGCTTTAAAAAGGTTGTTAAAAAATTCATGATTTTCAATAAAGGGAAGAACCAAATGAAATGTCTTGGGCTTGCGATCTCGACCTTTTTCTAAAAACTTAAAAAAAGTGTGTAAGTAATAAAAATAGATATCATCTTTTAACCATAAAAGACTCCCGGAGAAATTCATTTCTCTTTCCACCTTGTATTTATCGCTGTCAATTGATTCACAACCATCTAGTAAACTACGTATCTCCGAAGAGTTATATTGTTTTATATTCCATCGAATGATGGATTTTCCATGATCATCAGTCATAGTCACCGTAATTTTTTTGAACAGCTGGTCAATATTTCTTTCGTAAGTGCGTTTATAGTTACCTATAAAGTACTTGAACATTTTTTGTTTATCTGCTAAGAAGTTATCAAAATTAAACTCTACTCCTCTTTTCAAAGAGCCAGTGATATTCAAAAGTTTATGAATTTCGCAAAGATCGCAATGTAAAAATATGACGACCTTTTCTAGATTTGGAGAGACACTACAAATATAATATAAAAGATCAGAAAAATCGATCTTCAATTCTACCAAATTTTTAAGAACCGTTTTATTTACGTAACTTCCTATTATATCACTGTTATAAATACTTTCTTGCAGATACGAGCCTGAATATATTACGTTTTTTCTGATTTCCAAATCAGTCAGATTCGGAAAGGCTTCGACGAATTTTTTATTCAGTGTCCCACATTTAGTTTTTGAATCAAAAATTTTCTCTTTTTCGTATGATATTCTCAAGATACGAACATTTGGGAATCGGAATGGAGAAAGGGTATCCATACATTCGTTTTTTTGAAGCATTGCGTTAAATTGACAAACGTTTCGCAAATTCAATTCCAAGGAACCATCGACGTTTCTAATACTCCTTTGCAATCGGTTTCTAAAAAATTTTGTATCCCAAGAATCAATTATTTTCTTTTCCATTCCAGCTCGCCATAATTTACCGCAGTGCAAATGACATGTTTGTAAAATCGGTTGGTAAGTCAAGCTCTTAAAGTGATTCATAACCGCAAAAATTCCTCTGCACGCGAGACAAAATGGTATTTTTATTTCGTTTCTTTCATGATCTTTAGAAAGGAGTCTCAAAAAACTAGTTTCCAACATTCTATGTAACGTTTTCAATTTTCTATAATTTTCATCTCCTATTGCTTCTTCTTCTTCTAATTCCTTTCCCATCGATAATTTAACGTGGTTTTTGACTGGCGATGAAGCCTCACTGATTTCCCATTCAATTATTCTTCGGTTTTCGATTTCAACCACTACGACTAAATTAGCCAATTTTTGGCTAGAACAATTATAGCATTCGCGAAATTTATTTATCCATATATTGAAACCGTAGTTGGGAAAAATTTCTTCTTCCGCTGAGAAACTGGAAATCAATTCTAATGTCTTCACCCCAGTTTTTGCAGCCAGTAGTCTTACACGATCGCTTCTCACAACGGAAGGTGGGTGTATATGGTTTAAACGAACTCCAATTTTTTGTAAGTTAAACAACGATGAGATTTCCATAATTTCCTCGATGTTGTTGTGATCCACAATTAATGTAGTTAATTTTTTAAACGAAGGAATAAGAAGTTTCGGCAATTTACTCGAAAAATCAATTTCGACAGCTTTTGACGACATTTTTAAGAATTCGATGTCGGATTCGCTAGTCAAAGCGTTCCCTGATTTGCTTAAAAGAAGGGGAAAGTCTTCGCTCATAATCATTTCGGTCGTGTTCTCTCTTATCACCCCATTGCGACAAACGCATAATAATTTTAGTGTGATTAGGTTTGGAAATAAGATCGAAATATTTTTCATTAATCCAAGAAATTCGTCGTCAGTGAGAAGGTTAGTACCCGTATTAACAATTTCTAGTTTCTTGATACCAAATAAAGGTTGATGTGGTTTTTCCTTCATTGAATCCGTCAATTTTATGAAGGTTTCATACTGATCTAAATACATAGCCAAAGATTTTAAGCTTTTGTACTTCGTACTCATTGTCCTAATAACTTCAGCGGTTTTAGCGGCTACGGAAACACCATCGGCTGAACTGTCTGATGCGACCATATACTTGGTCAATGTCAGTGTTATTGATTCAGTCGCCGTGTAGGTATTTTGCTTTGCATTTTTAAGAAAACTTAGAATGATCGCCGAGGTTTTTGCCTCGTCGTCCGAATCAAATAGCGGAAATAACAGGTTGAAATTTAATTCCTTCGACCCATGTTTTTCGATGAAACGATTCGTAATTATATCACAGATCACCCCGAATATTTTTGAATCAGAAACGTCGTAAAAATCTTGAAAGGATGACGTTTCAAAAATGACGTTCATTGATAGATCTTGCAGATTTTTTACAGTCATTTTCGTTTCGAGTTTTTCGTCGTCGAATTCGGCTGTGAAAAAAGTACTAAGGTCAGAAAGTAGTATTTTCTTCAAAATAAATAATAATTAGGAATAATGAAATAAAATAAAATAAATTATCAGACACTGATGCTCAGTTATACGCACAATACGAATAAGCTACGCTTCTTAATGATAAAATATTATAACACATCAACTCCCTTTTATAGGAAAAAGCATATAAAAAAACACAAATGAGTATAAATAAATAATAATAATAATAATAATAATAATAATAATAATAATAATAATAATAATAATAAAATAATAGATAATAATAAATAATATCAAATAATAATAATATATAATTAATATAATAAAATAATGATAATATTAATTATAATATAATAATAAATAATAATCAATAATAATAATGAGATGAATAATAATAATAATAATAATTAGAATAATTAATAATATAATTATATAATAAATAATAATAATGAATAATAAAATAATAATAACAATAAATAATAATAAATAATAATATAATAATAATAATTAATCAATATAAAAGATAAAATAGTAATAACAAAATAATAATAATAATAAAAAATAATAATAAAATAATATTATTATTATTATCATTATTATTATATTATTATATTATATTATTAATTATATTTATTATTATTATTATTATTATGATTACTATTATTATTATTATTATATTATATCATGAGCATTATTAATATTATTATTATTATTATTATTGTTATGATTATTATATAATTATTATTATTATATAATTATTATTATTTATTATTATATATATTATTAGATTATATTCATTTAATTAATATTATCTATTATTATTATTATTTATTATATTATATTATTATACCATTATTATTATTGTATTATTATTATTATTGATTATATTATTATTATTTCAGTATTATATTATTATTATTATTATTTATTTAATTTTTATATTTAATTATACTAAATTATTGGATTGAATTTCTAATTAATGTATTAGATTTTTTTTTAGTTTTAAAACCTTTTTTCCCATTTTGTTTTTTTTTATCTTTGAAAGCCCATTTTTCAGTTTCACAATATTGCTATTACATTAGGAAGCGTGGCTTCGCCGCGAATGTGCGTATACACCCTGAAGATCAGTGTCTGATAATTTATTTTATTTTATTTCATTATTCCTAATTATTATTTATTTTGAAGAAAATACTACTTTCTGACCTTAGTACTTTTTTCACAGCCGAATTCGACGACGAAAAACTCGAAACGAAAATGACTGTAAAAAATCTGCAAGATCTATCAATGAACGTCATTTTTGAAACGTCATCCTTTCAAGATTTTTACGACGTTTCTGATTCAAAAATATTCGGGGTGATCTGTGATATAATTACGAATCGTTTCATCGAAAAACATGGGTCGAAGGAATTAAATTTCAACCTGTTATTTCCGCTATTTGATTCGGACGACGAGGCAAAAACCTCGGCGATCATTCTAAGTTTTCTTAAAAATGCAAAGCAAAATACCTACACGGCGACTGAATCAATAACACTGACATTGACCAAGTATATGGTCGCATCAGACAGTTCAGCCGATGGTGTTTCCGTAGCCGCTAAAACCGCTGAAGTTATTAGGACAATGAGTACGAAGTACAAAAGCTTAAAATCTTTGGCTATGTATTTAGATCAGTATGAAACCTTCATAAAATTGACGGATTCAATGAAGGAAAAACCACATCAACCTTTATTTGGTATCAAGAAACTAGAAATTGTTAATACGGGTACTAACCTTCTCACTGACGACGAATTTCTTGGATTAATGAAAAATATTTCGATCTTATTTCCAAACCTAATCACACTAAAATTATTATGCGTTTGTCGCAATGGGGTGATAAGAGAGAACACGACCGAAATGATTATGAGCGAAGACTTTCCCCTCCTTTTAAGCAAATCAGGGAACGCTTTGATTAGCGAATCCGACATCGAATTCTTAAAAAATGTCGTCAAAAAGCGTGTTCGAAATTGATTTTCGACGTAAATGCACCGAAACTTCTTATCCTTCCGTTAAAAAAATGTAATACATATAATTGTGGATCACAAACACATCGAGAAATTATAGGAAATTCATCCGTGTTTAACTATCAAAAAATTGGAGTTCGTCTATAAAACCAATATACACCACCTTCCTTATATGTGAATCGATCAGTCTGTAAGCACTGGCTCCAAAAACTGGGGTGAAGACATTAGAATTGATTTCCAGTTTCTCAGCGGAAGAAGAAATTTTTCCCAACTACGGTTTCAATATATGGATAAATAAATTTCGCGAATGCTATAATTGTTCTAGCCAAAAATTGGCTAATTTAGTCGTAGTGGTTGAAATCGAAAACCGAAGAATAATTGAATGGGAAATCAGTGAGGCTTCATCGCCAGTCAAAAACCACGTTAAATTATCGATGGGAAAGGAATTAGAAGAAGAAGAAGCAATAGGAGATGAAAATTATAGAAAATTGAAAACGTTACATAGAATGTTGGAAACTAGTTTTTTGAGACTCCTTTCTAAAGATCATGAAAGAAACGAAATAAAAATACCATTTTGTCTCGCGTGCAGAGGAATTTTTGCGGTTATGAATCACTTTAAGAGCTTGACTTACCAACCGATTTTACAAACATGTCATTTGCACTGCGGTAAATTATGGCGAGCTGGAATGGAAAAGAAAATAATTGATTCTTGGGATACAAAATTTTTTAGAAACCGATTGCAAAGGAGTATTAGAAACGTCGATGGTTCCTTGGAATTGAATTTGCGAAACGTTTGTCAATTTAACGCAATGCTTCAAAAAAACGAATGTATGGATACCCTTTCTCCATTCCGATTCCCAAATGTTCGTATCTTGAGAATATCATACGAAAAAGAGAAAATTTTTGATTCAAAAACTAAATGTGGGACACTGAATAAAAAATTCGTCGAAGCCTTTCCGAATCTGACTGATTTGGAAATCAGAAAAAACGTAATATATTCAGGCTCGTATCTGCAAGAAAGTATTTATAACAGTGATATAATAGGAAGTTACGTAAATAAAACGGTTCTTAAAAATTTGGTAGAATTGAAGATCGATTTTTCTGATCTTTTATATTATATTTGTAGTGTCTCTCCAAATCTAGAAAAAGTCGTCATATTTTTCCATTGGGAACATATCGATCTTTGCGAAATTCATAAACTTTTGAATATCACTGGCTCTTTGAAAAGAGGAGTAGAGTTTAATTTTGATAACTTCTTAGCAGATAAACAAAAAATGTTCAAGTACTTTATAGGTAACTATAAACGCACTTACGAAAGAAATATTGACCAGCTGTTCAAAAAAATTACGGTGACTATGACTGATGATCATGGAAAATCCATCATTCGATGGAATATAAAACAATATAACTCTTCGGAGATACGTAGTTTACTAGATGGTTGTGAATCAATTGACAGCGATAAATACAAGGTGGAAAGAGAAATGAATTTCTCCGGGAGTCTTTTATGGTTAAAAGATGATATCTATTTTTATTACTTAAACACTTTTTTTAAGTTTTTAGAAAAAGGTCGAGATCGCAAGCCCAAGACATTTCATTTGGTTCTTCCCTTTATTGAAAATCATGAATTTTTTAACAACCTTTTTAAAGCTGTCGAACGTATAATAGATAGCATAACAGAAATATATTAATAATAAGAGAAGAAATGAAAGAGGAAATTTAAAACATACACACACACACACACATTATATATATATAAATAATATATATAAATATATTATTATATATATATATACTATATTATAATATATATATATTATATAATATAAATATAGTATATAGAAAATATATAAAACACACACACACACATATATATATATAATATATATGCTTGCATATGCATTTGTATGTATATAAAAATTTCAATAAAAAACTTTGTATTATTAATTTTTATGTTATTTATCAGAATAAAATTTTTAATTATCGATCGTTTTATATTTAATCCCATAGTTTTGGTATCAAAATTTTTTTATTTGCACCTTATAGTTAAATATAAGCGTAAGAAAATTGTTCTAAAAATCGCAAAATTTTTTTTGATTTTTGGGCTATTTTATTTTTTTCTCGAAAACTACGATAAGTACAAAAAAACTAATAACACTCGATGGAATCAGCGTAGAAGTTGTTCTGAAAATAGAATGTTTTGGATTTGTGTTTGATTATTTTTATTCTCGAAAACACGAAGTACAGGAAATATTGTTTTCCATTTTTAAAACAAATTTCTTACGCTGATTCAAAAAAGGTTATTATTTTTTTTGTAGCTAATGTAGTTTCCGAGAAAAAAAAAATAAATAACCAAAAAAATAAAAAAAATTTTTTTTTCCATTTTTAGAACAAATATCTACGCTGATTACCAGAATGTATATTTCTCGGTAGCATCGTTAGTTTTCGAGTTTGCACCTAGACCTTCGACTTATATCTCTGACGTTTGTTCGTTTGTTTGTTGAACTAATATAATCAAAGTCTAAGTGCAAAATTCCGAAAAAAATAATTCGACTAAAATTTTTTGAAATTATTTTCTCTTGATTTAGATTTTCACACTTAGACTGTTGACTTATCAGTTCCCGTTGAGTCGTCACTATATGGGGTTGAAGTGATAGTTTATACCTTAAAAGGTGTTGCACGATCAGATCGTTTTTCGGTTCCTTTCGAAACGTCACTATAGTATAGTGATCGCCTTACTGGAATGCGCAAAAGCGGTTGAACGCCTTTCAAATACAGCTTAACCTAAGCTAAACTATCTTCATCCGATTATGAACGTCAATAGTGGCCTATCGGAACATGATATAAGTCGAGCTAAAAGTGCAAATTCCTAAAAATAATTTCGACTTAAATCTACATATTTTATTTCTTTGAGAAAATTTAATTTTAGCACTTAGACCTTCGACTTATACTTAGACCTCCGACTTATACTTAGACCTCGACTTAGCACTTAGACCTTCGACTAAGCACTTAGACCTTCGACTTATACTTAGACCCTTTGACTACACATAGACCTTCGCACTTATATCTCTGATTTCGTTGTTAGTTGTGAACTAAAATAAGTCCGAAAAAGTCTAAGTGCAAAAATTCCGAAAATAATTTCGACTTTAAATTTTTTGGGAAATTATTTTCTCTGTGGTTTTTTAGATTTTCACGCTAGACCTAGACTGATATCAGTCCCATTGCAGACGTCACTATATGGGTGAACGTTATAGTTTTAGACCTTAAAAGTGTGCAGCGATCAAGTTAGATCGTTTTTTCGTTCCCTTCGAAACGTCACATAGTATAGGTCGCCTTACGGTGAATCGCAAAAAAGCGCTGAACGCTTCAAAACCAGTTTACCTAAGCTAAAACTTCTCAATCGATTATGACGTCATATAGTGTCGCCTGATCGGGAACTGATATAAGTCGAAGGTTTAAGCACAAATTCCGAAAAATAATTTGAACTTAAAAAATTTTGTGTATTATTCTTTGAGAAATTTTAGATTTTAGCACTTAGAACCTTCGACTTATACTTAGACCTTCGACTTAATACTTAAACTTCACTTGTAGCACTTAAGACCTTCGAGCTTAGCCACTTAGACCTTCGACTTATGAACGGTACAGAATAAACGTTAGCACTGTAGACCTACTATTTTTAATTTTTTAAATTTAATATCCTAAAAATGATTTAATAAAGAAAAATGTCCCTTTCTGGAGACTAAATTAAAAAAAAAGAATAATCGCATATTTAACAAAAATTAAAAAATATATTATTTTGGGCACCAAATTATACGAATTCGCGGGAAGCAAAGCACGAAATAACGTACTTTTTACTTCCTGAGTGATGCAAAATAAAGTTTCGTCCTTAAGCGAGTTTTTTTCGGGAAGAAAACCAAAAAAAAAGTAATACGCATCAAATAGCTATAAGAATTGATGACAGTAACTTGACGTGTATTTTTTCGATGCGGACGACGTCCGACCATGAAAGGCCTAGACCGAATGATGAGATCCTAAAGACTCGATTTTCGAGATTCCTTGCCCTCTGTCTCTAACGGAGTAATTCGCTCACCATCGTTCGTCTCGGCGTAGTGGTCGCAACAAATTCCGTTAACGTCCTCGCGCTTAGCGCGGGTGTTGACTGTCTGTATCCGTAGGTAAGCTAGAAGGTAGCAAATTTTGAGGATTTCTACTTCTCGGGCGCCGCACTCTAGTCGCAAAGTAGGGTTAAAAATTCGCGCCTTTTCTTTAGGGTGGACGTGTTTTTAGCCCCCTTTTAAAGACCGAGACCTCATTAAATCTTTTTACTATATATAATATACCAACCCCTACCTCGCCCCTTAGTGATTTACCGTTATTTTTCTGCCTATTTTTAACGAATCGATGAAAAAAAGGACAAAAATATCAACCCTACTCTGGCGTTTCCTTTTTTAGTTTTATGGTAATAAAATATTTTGTCTTGTTTCATTTTTTATTCTTCAGTTATTAAAATATTTTTTTTGACGAAAGCGTGAAATAACGTTAAATTTTACTTCTCGGGAGATGGTGCAAAATATATTTTTCATTCCTTAAGCGAGTTTTTTTTCAAGGGAAACCAAAAAAAAATTAATTACGGAATCAAAGTCTATAAAGAATTGATGATCAGGTACTCACGTATTATATAAATTTTTTTCTTTATACTTAATTTTTCTAAATCTTAATAATTAAATATTTCCAGCTATCATGTAAATCGAAGGAGTTTTTTTTCATCTTAATTGTGAAAGATATGAAATTCGGTGATGTTGGAGAGTTCTGACAATCGAGAACTCAACTTTAGATCGTAGGTATTACGTATTTTTGCGCTGACCGCCGCATGGCCACTCTTTTCGCATTGGAACCCACCAATATAACATTCCTGAACAATGCACTTGATTACATTGGAAATTCTCGCTAAGGTAGCGCACTTAAAATGGAACAAGCGCCCTAAACTGGGATCCGGCATATCGATATAAACTCGAAAACGGTAAGAGATGGATACTTCTATTCTTCCTTTTTGGAATTAGCGAGTGCAAATTGTTAGGCCGGTTGAAAATCGAGACCTACGATGCCAATAAGAGGAAAGTTAAAAAATTTATATTGTTTATGATTGATATTATTGCAGAATGCAAAAATGGCATTTATTTCTAGGTATCGTGTAAATCAAAAGAGTTTGTTTTCATCTTAGTTGTGAAAGATTGGAAATTTGGGGTGTCAGAAAGTTCTGACCTTCGAGAACCTCGGATGACCTTATATTATAAGCATTACGATTTTGTGCTGGGCGACGCATGGCCCGTCTTTTCGCATTCGAACAAACTAATATAACATTCCTGAACAATGCCCTAAATTACGTAGGAATTTGTCGCTAAGGTAGCACACCTAAAATCATCGAGTGCCCTAAAAAAGGAGGTCGACATCCTAATATTAACTCGAAAACGGTAAGAGACTGGAGTTTATTTATCCTTTCCGGTTCTTCGACATACTACGTGAATTTCTTATTAGAGGCCGCTCCTCCTTCCGAGAAACAAAAGATGTCGCTTCATAGTTCTTGATTTAAGATAATGAGATTGCTAATTTATATATAATCTATATCCTTCTATATCCTTTTAAGATTAAACCGCCCTGTTTTCCGAGACGCGGGTTACGGTAATTTTTCATCATCGTCAAAAACAACAAAAAAAACACAAAACGTTTCATTTTAAACATTCCAGTTTGACCGACATGTAGACACCGACATGTAGACACCGACATGTAGACAGACATGTAGACACCGACATATAGACACCGACATGTAGACACCGACATGTAGACAGACATATAGACACCGACATGTAGACACCGACATGTAGACAGACATGTAGACACCGACATATACGACGTCTAGACACCGACGTCTAGACACCGACGTCTAGACACCGACGTCTAGACACCGACGTCTAGACACCGACGTCTAGACACCGACGTCTAGACACCGACGTCTAGACACCGACGTCTACACAACTAAAAAATGCGAAGATGAAGGTATTGATCCCGCCACTTTAGATATCCCGTCAAACAGGACAAAGAAATACCGCATGAGAAAAACCTTTCATGAAATATTTGTTAAAAATAGAAAAGAAGAACAATTAAACCGATCAAAAGAAACGCCCTTAAAACTGAAGAGAAAAAGAGACGCAATATTAAGAAATGTTTCAGCTAAACAAAAACGAAAAGTTGATGACGTATCTTCCTTGGAATATGAAGATACTGATGTTATACCGCTACCAAAGAAGCGTAAGTCTTCTCCACCGCCGACAAAGGCACTGTCTCTAATATCATCGTCGAATACGTCGCAGAATGAAAATTCTCTAAATCAACCATCAACGTCGTCGATGTCACCACCGAAATTTCTTCCCGTTTCTTCTGTGACAACTAAATATAAAGCTTGGAAAAAATACGATAAGCCTGAGATCAAGTTCGATTTGTCTTTTTCTTATTCGCCGGGGTTCTTACAATTGATTGAAAATATAAGCAAATTGGAAGGTGTAGAATCTGAAGATGTCGCTTCATAGTTCTTGATTTAAGATAATGAGATTGCTAATTTAAATAAATTTTTCTAAATAAAAATGGTTTTATTATTATATATAATATATAAGTGATTAGTAATTTTTTTCATTTAACTAATAAATCTAATAATTATAAATTAAATTTAACTATTATTTTCCTAGCGCGATAAATATAAAGTTGGATATAAAGCATTCGTACAAGCATTCGTCAGAATTGTCTTCAACAACGCGAGCCACATTATCCACAATAAATAGGACTAAATGAGGCCACATAACGATGTTAATATCTGTTCAACCCGGGAATATATCTTATAGAACTTTACTTTTCGCTCGCGCGAGGATCTGCCCTTGTGGAAAAGATATTAAAAAATAACAGAAAGGAAGACCTTTTAAGCGCAAAAATTCACGTTGAGTTTTGTTCGGTTGATGGGGTTGAAGATGACGACGCTCGCGATGTTATTTCGTTATATTCTTACGACGAATGCCTTTTTCCAATTTTCAAAATCCTTCGTTTCAAAATTGCCAAATTCTTGGGTGAAGACGAAATTCAAAACTTTATCTTTGGTAATGGTAACGAGTCGACTATTAAAATTTCCATTACCGATGAAAATAAAAAAACGAATAAACGTGCTACTAAGAAAGTACTATCAACCTCGGAATTCTTCGAAATAGATAACAATGAGAGTAGAAACGAAAATTCAGATAATCATCCTCCTCGAGACTATGCCCAAGTTCTTCTTTCTTTCGAGAACAGAAATAGGCTGCTAAAAGGCATATGGAATCGAGTGAGTATCGGTAAAAAGCTTATCATTGAAAATTTGATGAAGATGCCACGAGAATCGGCATCGAAAAGCAATTATTACCGGGGTCGCTCCACCGACAAATGTTACGTCAGCTTAAACTGTTTTGACCACGATGACAAACACCCGAGTCTCTCCGTAAATTTAAATACTTTGGACTACAATTGTCTAGGGTGTAAAATTATGGGAAAAATTAACGATTTGAATTTTCAAAAATTTATTTGAAAAAAAAGTTTGCATATATACATATATATATATATATATATATATATATATATATATATTATATATATATTTATATATTTGATTTTTTTTTTTTTTTTTTTCTAAACCAGATTTTGATTCTATATTTTGACGGTTCATTTTGTCCCGACAATTGTTATTTTTTTTATTTATTTTTTTATTATTAAAATTAAACTGGTCATTTACCTTCCCAGGTCTCACTGCCATTTTATCATCATCTTTTATTTCACCCGGTTTCATCGGGGCGTTAGCCCCCTGCGCGTGCATACCCGAATTTGAAATCACTTACGTTAATCATGGAAGAATATCAATATTCAAACCTGTTTTTTTTTTTTGCGTTTCTATCAACGTTTGTTTACCAAAAATTGAGCACTTGGAATTTTTTAAAGAAACACTAATGAAGAATAGCGGTCAAAGCGTGTTTTATCCCGTCGTCCGAAGCTCGATGGATATTAATGTTTTCAAATGGACGTACCCAGTATTTAATTTACAAAAAAAAAATTAGCACTGTCTTCTAGGATTTGGTTTCCCCGTATTGTAAATTTTATGGCGCATTAACAGGATCGCTGCTTGCTTTCCTAACGTCAAAAAGTTAGATTTGGAAGGATTGAACGTGATGTTTGAAAAGTCGAGGAAGTGTTTGACACCCCCACAGCTCCACAACGATTTCTCGAAGGTAAAAGATCTGACAATACGGTTCACTAATAAGAAATCCTGCGAAAATATTTTAGAAAATCGTCCCAATCTGGAAACTCTGTGATTAACATTTTTTGACCACGCCGAATTTTCCATTCTGAGTAGCAAGAATTTAAGTTTCTTCGAATTGTCGGAGATAAAACACTTGAAAATTTCCGTGATTCATCGAGACCCCCCGTCCACCGCCGCAATTGAAAAACCCGTTATTCAAAAAATGAAGAACGTGTTTCAAGAAAGCAAGAAAGATTTCGACCTGACAGCGATTTCCTTATTTAAAAATCTTGAAACCCTTTCGTTGGCGGCTCGAAAATTTCGAAAAGACATGACGCCCAAATTATCTTTCACAAGGGTATCTCGAAACGGAAGAGGAATGATAAAAAAATGAAAAGAAGGAAAAGAAGATGATGATGATGGAAGCGTCGTCGTTTTATAATTTTGACGACCTAACGCGTCGACGCGAGAAGGTCGAAACGAGCGAGAACATAGACGATATCGTAGGACTTTCGAAAAACAAGAAAGGTTTCAAATTTGCTCTTGCTCTTGTATATTTTTATATAAAAATGTATTTGAGTACAACATCGGCTGTCTCAACGCGCAATGTTTGTGACGACGACGGCTCTAATTCCGAAGACGCTCTGTTCAAAAAAATTTCCAAGAGATGCCAGATGCAGAAAGAAATTCTCTTCGATGGAAATGTTCACGATCTAGACAAGTATGTGACAATCAAAAATTCCACGGTCGAAAAAAAATTATTTTGAGCGAATTAAAAAGCGCTTACACGTATGTAAATACCTTAGTATTAACTATAAAACGATTGTTCAACTTTCAACAAAATGATGCGTGAAATGAAATACCTTCTGATGATATACTTCTATATTATGTTATTTCATAAGCGATTTCGATGTTAAAAAATATTTAGCCCCTTTCCCGCCCTTATAAGAAAGAAAATGTTTTCACCAGTAAAAACACGTGTTCAAAAATAAAAACTAATTTCGATCACAATTTTTATTCTTTTACAAATACTTAAAAAAATTGATTATTCCCAAATCCGTGTGAACGTTTGTATGAATTTATTACCTCGTCAACAATTTTAAAAAGTTCCCTAAAAAAAACATGATTTTTAATTGAGCGGAAAACCAAATGAAAAGTTTTTGGCCCGGATTCGCGAAATAAACCTAAGAATTTGAAAAAAAAATGCGGTTCACAAAAATATATTTCATCTTCTAACCATAACTCAACAGGATTTTGCAAAGTAAAAGCACCAACAAAACGAACTGGCAAATCACGCATCTTCAAATAATCATATATTTTTATATTCCATCGAATGATGGGAACTCCAGAAACGTCTGTCATAGTCACCACGAGTTTTTCTAATAGTCGGCTGAGATTAGTTCTGTGCGTAGGATTAGCGCATTCCCAATAGGATCTGCAACCATTTTTTTTATATAGCAAGCATTTATCGAAATTAAATTCTACTACTCCTCTTTTCAAAGAACGAGTAATATCAAAAAGATTATAAATTCTGCAAGGATCGAAGTGTTGCCAGTCGAAAAACGCAACGACATTTTCTAGATTTGGAGACACGCGACAAATATCGAGTAAAAGATCAGAAAAATCAACCTTTAATTCCAACAATTTTTCAAATGTGGCGTCATTTTTATCACATGGTGTCATTCGGTAACTATCGCTACTTTCTCCGTAAGGCGTACGTGAATATTTATTCCTTTCGATTATTGAGAAATCCAAATCTGCTGTTATTTCGATTTCTAAGCTGGTCAAATTGGGAAACGCTTCGATGATTTTATTGCTCAACGAACCGCATTCATGATTTGGTCCATGTTCCCTGAATATTTCGTCATATGATAATCTCAAAACACACACATTTGGAAATTGGAATGGAGAAAGGGTGTCGAGATTTTGGTTTCTTTTAAGGACAGCATTGAAATGACAAACGTTCGGTAAATTCAATTCCATAAAACCGTCCAATTTTCTATTACTCCTTTGCAATCGGCTTCTAAAATTTTTGGTGTCCCAAGAATCGATTATTTTCTTTTCTGTTTTCTTGCGCCACGATCGACCCGCGTGTAAATGGCATATTTGTCCACTCTTTTCGTGATTCTGTCGCATAAACAGTATCATAACCGCATAAATCCCTTCGCATGCGAGACAGAATGGTATTTCTATTTCGGTTTTTTCACAATCTTTAGTAAGAAATTTCCAGAAATTATACTGCAACATTGTTAGTAAACCGTCAAATTGATATTCGGGATATTCGTCTCCTGCTGCGTTTTTTTTTTCCTCCTTCGATAATTTTACTTGCTTTTTGAATGGTGGCGGAGTTTGACTGATTTCCCATTCGATTATTCTTCTGTTTTCGATTTCAACAACTACGACTAATTTGGATAAATTTTTGTTATAACAATTATCGCACATTTCGTACCCGTCATCCAACATAATATAGGGGTATCTTGGAAATATTGTTTCTTCCAAAGAGAAACTGAAAATCAATTCTAACGTTTTAACTCCAGTTTTTATAGCTAGTTCTCTTACAAGACTGTTATTAAAAACAGTAGATGAGTGTTTATGGTTTAAACGCACTCCAATTTTTTGTAAGTTAAACAATGATGAGATTTCGATCATTTCAGTTATGTTGTTACAATCCAGAGTTAATTCTTTTAAAAAAGGAAAATGAAATTCCGGCGATTTAATATCTTCCTCATCTTCTTCTTTCTCATCGAAAACTCTTTTTCTAGCTGAAGAAATTCTGTTTTTCTCCCTTTTGCAATGGTGAGGTTGCGTCAATTCAACATCTTCCTCATCTTCTTCCTCATCGAAAGCTCTTTTCCTGGCTGGAAAAATTCTGTTTTCCTTCCTTTTGCAACATCTGCATATTAGTTTTAACGCGTTCAGATTTGGAAATAAGATCGAAATATTTTTATGCATTTCGAGAAAGTCGTCGTGGGTGATAGGGTTAGTACCCGTATTAAAAATTTCTAGTTTCTCGACACGAAATAAAAGTTGATGATGTTTTTCTTTCATTAAATTCGTTAATTTTATAAAAGTTTCATGCTGGTCTAAAGAAATAATCAAAGATTTTAAACATTCGTATTCGGTTCCCATTATTCTAAAAACTTTAGCGGTTTTAGCAACCGCGGGAACAACTTCGGCATAACTTTCTTCGACCATATACTTGGTCAATGTCAGGGCTATTGATTCGGTCGTCCTGTACGGATTTTGCGTCGCATTTTCAAGAAAGTCTAGAAAGCTCGCCGAGGTGGTTTTCTCTTCGGCTGAATCGAATAGCGGTAAGAGCAAGTTGAAGTTTAATTCCTTCGCCCCGTATTTTTCAGTAAAATGATTCATAATCAAATAACAGTATACCGCGAACGTTTTCGAATCCGAAACTTTGAATGCATCTCGAAGGGACGATGTTTCCAAAACGGCTGTCATCGCTAAATCTTGCAAAGCTTTCACGTTCTTTTCCATTTCGAGTTAATAATTATTGAATTATAGTTCAAAAAATGATTAAGGTCGCGCGGTTATATTTTCTTCACCAAAAACAATCACAACTACGGTATAATATAGAGTTCTTTCGATTGTCAGATACTGCTCTATAAACGATATTCAGCGAAGCGACGTTACTTAATGATAAAAAATATTTTCTTTCGACTCCATTTATATACGCCAAGAATAAAAAAAAAAATTATTTATTATTTATTTAACTTAGAAATTAAAAAAATCATTAGTTTTTTAGGTGAACGAATATAAGTGAAAATTTCAATAGCAAGGAACACGAAAAAAAATTTAAGGCAAAATTTTTTTGGGCGGATATTGAGGAACAAAGCAGTGGGATAATCGACAACATATTTCCCAATTTTAAAAGTTTAAAAATTAGGGATAGAAGAGTTTCCTTCGCAAAAACTTCTCATCGGCTAGTATGCTTGGTTTCCATGTTGGAATTTGAAGCAATTTTCTTATGAGTTCTTATTATTATTATTATATTTTCAACCGAATATTGTCCTTAAAAATTGAAAGCTTTATTTTTGCCCGACTGACTTCAATATTGGGAAATTGCGAAGCCAGTTCTTTATAAATTTTTGAAATTATTATTAGTAAAAAAGTGAAATAAAATTTATCTCATAACAATAAACATTTTTCATATATCAATCAATTAATAAAAAATAATTAATTTTTTATTGCGAAATACATATGCGGTGTTATAATTTGCTTATAAATAAATAGCAGCCCAATGTTGGAAAAACATCAAAATCAGTGAGACGCAGCTACCAGATAGGAGATCTCCAACGTTTTTAATATTTTTCTTCCGTTTTAAACCCCGTAGCTCGTGCGAGGTTTTACATAAAAATGTCTTTGCGCTTGCGAGCAATAGCTGCTCTCACGGCGCGCGATGTTTGTGACGACGACGCTCTGTTCCAAAAAAAATCCGAGAGGTGCCGGCTGCAGAAAGAAATTCTCTTCGATGGAAATGTTCTCGACCTAAGCAGGTTTGTGACACTCCAAGAAATAATAAAAGGGGATCCCAATCTTTTAACAAATTCAGTCGAATATTTGCTGCAGAAACCCTACAATAATTTTAACCGTAAGATTCCTAGCGCCATAAAATTTACAATACGGGGAGACCAAATCCTCGAAGACAGTGCTAATTTTTTTTGTAAATTAAATACCGGGTACGTCCATTTGAAAACATTAATAATAGATCTAGATAGCCTAACAAATTTTAATAGAGCGATTACAAATGCGAGGCCATTAATCAAAATTAAAACATTAAAATTAATTATGGAGAAAAAGGTGGGAACAATCAACATTCCTAAAGTGTTGGAAATTTTCCCGAACGTAGTCGACTTCGAAATCAAATGTCAAAAGGGAGAAAAGAGGAATGAAAAAAATGATTACACACTATTCAGGTTAAAAGAAATGCCAGAAGGGCGATCAAAAGTACTAGTAGTAATAATGGATTATGAATTCATAGACAATATGTGTGATTTCTTATCAGTCTTCCACAATATAAATAAAATCAGCCTATATTTGAACGTGTATCATCGCCCTCCCAACCTCGACTTCGATAAGCTAATTCGCCTACTCGATAAAGCCCATTTTTTTACCACACTGGAAATAGTTTTACATTTTTCGTTTTGCGAAGAATTTTTCATGCATTGCGATTCGGCTTCTCTGACTAATGGTCATTCGGAAAGAGAAAAGTTTGTATTCAGTTCTCATATGCTAAAAAAACTCGTTTTAGCTGCTGGCGTTGAAGAGGCCACCGAAGTCGAATGTCGAGAAAATTTTGACCTCAAGCATCGTAGACTGTTCGAATGGAAACTGCAAACTGAGTGGGATTACTGGAATAACTTAAAATCCCTAGAAAATATTAAATATGACCGAAGAAATAATTTCTTCAATAATCTGATTAGATATGAGGCGGGCGCAATTACAAAGAAACAGTTGAAACATATATCCTCTACATTATCTCAGTTTTTATTCATGTTTGTTTGTCAATTTTCGTTTTATAGCAGCGAACGTTATTGCCAATGTCAGCGGCATGGTAAAAAGAAACAGTTTCGTCGATTACAGAATGCCGACTCGCAAAGCAAAGAAATTTGTATAAAAAATCCGCTTAAGAAAATAAAAGCGAATGATGAATATTACGACACTCAACGTGAAAATAAATGACTTCAACATAAAACTTTCAAAAATCTTCACATCTTCTTTTCTTTTTTCAATGTAAATATACAAATAACATATTCTTTTTGTTTACTAACAATTTACTCTATACTAACGTATGTTATGTAATCAAATTGCCTATGATGAAGGTTTGAATAAAAGAGTTATAATATTTATAGTTTTATTCCTACCAAAAAAAAATAAATTGTAACAAGATGATATATAATCTTCGCTCATATATAAGTTTTTCATTAAGTAAGATTTGTTATCGCTTTAGCTATATTTCGATTCATCATTCGTGTGTATATGCGCGTGCGCGTTTGTCTTCAGGACGAATCGAAAGATATTTCCGGGCTTTACGACGTGGACGTACGATGACAGGGAGCCCGTGAAAGTAAAAGTGAAAAGCAAGGTTTTAAATCAGTCGGAAAAATGTGTGATCGCAAACTCCTGAGCATGCTTGCTAGATACCGGTCGATATATTTTAATTTAAGGGACAAGACAGTCAGAGAGAGAAGAACAACGAATCGACTGATCCGCTACTCTAACCTAAGTTATTTGGAAAGTTTCGGACAAATTCCCACCCTCGGATATAAGGAAAAGCAATCTATCGGAGGACTGACTAACTACTAACGGTGTCTTCGTCGATAGACCCCATTCGACGTTCGATCTTCGCGGTTTCTAAGTTATAAACTCGAAAACGGTAAGAGATGGATACTTCTATTCTTCCTTTTCGAAATTAGCGAGTGCAAATTGTTAGGCCTATTGAAAATCGAGACCTACGATACCAATAAGAGGAAAGGTAAAAAATTTAAATTGTTCATGATTGATATTATTGCAGAATGCAAAAATGGCATTTATTTCTAGGTATCGTGTAAATCAAAAGAGTTTGTTTTCATCTTAGTTGTGAAAGATTGGAAATTCGGGGTGTCAGAAAGTTCTGACCTTCGAGAACCTCGGATGAGCTTATATTATAAGCATTACGATTTTGTGCTGGGCGACGCATGACCCGTCTTTTCGCATTCGAACAAACTAATATAACATTCCTGAACAATGCCCTAAATTACGTAGGAATTTGTCGCTAAGGTAGCACATCTAAAATCATCGAGTGCCCTAAAAAAGGAGGCCGACATCCTAATATTAACTCGAAAACGGTAAGAGACTGGAGTTTATTTATCCTTTCTGGTTCTTCGACATACTACGTGAATTTCTTATTAGAGGCCGCTCCTCCTTCCGAGAAACAAAAGATGTCGCTTCATAGTTCTTGATTTAAGATAATGAGATTGCTAATTTAAATAAATTTTTCTAAATAAAAATGGTTTTATTATTATATATAATATATAAGTGATTAGTATTTTTTTTCATTTAACTAATAAATCTAATAATTATAAATTAAATTTAACTATTATTTTCCTAGCGCGATAAATATAAAGTTGGATATTAAGCATTCTACAAGCCTATGCGTAAGAATTGTCTCCAAGAACTCGAGCCACATTATCTACAATAAATAGGACTAAACAGGGCCGCATCACGATGTTAATATCTGTTCAACCCGTGAATATATCTTATAGAACTTTACTTTCGCTCGCGCGAGGATCTGCCCTTGTGGAAAAGATATTAAAAAATAACAGAAAGGAAGACCTTTTAAGCGCAAAAATTCACGTTGAGTTTTGTTCGGTTGATGGGGTTGAAGATGACGACGCTCGCGATGTTATTTCGTTATATTCTTACGACGAATGCCTTTTTCCAATTTTCAAAATCCTTCGTTTCAAAATTGCCAAATTCTTGGGTGAAGACGAAATTCAAAACTTTATCTTTGATAATGGTAACGAGTCGACTATTAAAATTTCCATTACCGATGAAAATAAAAAAACGAATAAACGTGCTACTAAGAAAGTACTATCAACCTCGGAATTCTTCGAAATAGATAACAATGAGAGTAGAAACGAAAATTCAGATAATCATCCTCCTCGAGACTATGCCCAAGTTCTTCTTTCTTTCGAGAACAGAAATAGGCTGCTAAAAGGCATATGGAATCGAGTGAGTATCGGTAAAAAGCTTATCATTGAAAATTTGATGAAGATGCCACGAGAATCGGCATCGAAAAGGAATTATTACCGGGGTCGCTCCACCGACAAATGTTACGTCAGCTTAAACTGTTTTGGCCACGATGACAAA
>JABUQX010003686.1:22500-26789 GCA_015478945.1 Trachelipus rathkii | reverse complement strand
TTTTCGAACAAAATATATTTATACACCCACTTTGAATTTTCAACATAGACTTTTCAGATTTTTTAGCCTTAGGCTTTCTGCCATATAGGTAAACTTTGCATATATCCAAACAACAAACATTATTTTTATGCTTTTTCAAAAATAATAATATGGATAACTTAAATAATCACTATTTAATTCATTATATATTCCACGTATCAGTATTGTTTTTTTTTTTTTTTTTTTTTAAATATTTTTATATATTTATTATATGAAACTAGCAATTAATTAAGATGTTGATGAGAAAGATACGAAATTTGAAAATATTATAAAATAAAGATTAAAGACAGCAAAAATGTCATTTTCAAAGAGAAAGAAAACGCATTTATTGCTAAAAACGTATGAAAGAATTTATAAGTTAGGGTAAAAAAAATAATGTAGGGGGAAAATTCTGTTTCTGGGGTAATAGTCCGGTTGAGTGGTAATTGTTACAGATACGGATTTGTTTTTTCCGAATAATCGTAAGTTATCGTGGATATTGTTGCACCCATATATATGAAAGTAGTTGTTCGGAACACGATAAGAGTGACGCTCGCTTGTTGCAAAATAAAATTGATTGTATATGCATAAGTGAATATTTGTTTATATGAGTTAATATGGTTTTGTGAAAATGTTTAATTTAAAAATAAAAATTTTATGAAAGATGTAAGGGGGACATTCAAAACGAAGATCCTATAAATATATATATATATATATTATATATATATATATATATAAATTATAAAATACAAATAATTTTCTTTTTATATATATACTTTTTTACTAATAATTTATAATTATTTATATAGATATATGATTCTGGTGTCGTTGGGTCAAGACATGTTTACAACTAGAAGGAACAGAAAGAAAAGAGCTGGGAAAACATCTGGAAATAGAAGAATCTGAAGAGACGTGAAATGCTCTCTCGGAAAAGATTGGAATAAGGAATGAGTAAAAGAAATGATCAACTTCCAAGACAGAAGAGCCTTTGAAAAATAATCGATTTAATATATTTTAGCAACAATAATTTGAAAATTTTAGAAATGAAGAAAAATTAATATTAATCAACCTCAAATTTTAAAAACCGTGAAGTAACAAATGTTTATTGTTACATGTTCTTTTGAAAAAATATAATTATGACCAACGACAAAATAGGATTCTTTTGCTTGAATATTGATAATTACTGTATATCATATCATAGAAGTTTGTACAACCCTGACACCAGAATCAGCTAGTCTCTCAAATGGACTCTCCATTAAAAACACTTTTGGCTCGGAACATCCTACACATTCCTACAGCTTTTCGTCCTTCACTTTCCACGGTGGTTAACGTATCCAAATATCATGAAGCTGACGCCACCCCCCCAAAACATATGTTGTTCTATAACCAATTTCTAGTAATAATAAATGATAATTAGTGCTAACAGTGATAGTGATAAATTGTGATAATTATTAATTAGTTTATTTAATGTTATTGATAATAGTGCTTGGGTTAGTGAAGAAAATATTATTAATTAGTGTTGTTAATGTTACTGATAATAGTGCTTGTGTTAGTGATGAAAATATTATTAATGAAATATTATTACTGATGGTAGTGTTATATATATTTGTATATGTATATATGTGTGTTTATGTATGTATATATTGAATATATAATATACTATTATAATATATATATATATATATATATATATATATATATATATATATAATTTTTTTTTTTTTTAATAAGTTTTATTATTTATTTTAAGAAGCGCCCCGGTAAACTCAGTGGTAGAGCACTCCCATACAAACGAGGTCCCAGGTCGCAAGCTGATCGGTGGGAGAACTTGAGCTATCCTCTCCTTGGGCTTAGCTTCGTCTTGCCTCAGACGTTTTAATTGAGTACACCCCCCCAGATTAGGTCTTACGCTTATATTTAACTATAAGGTGCAAATAAAAAAATTTTGATACCAAAACTATGGGATTAAATATAAAACGATCGATAATTAAAAATTTTATTCTGATAAATAACATAAAAATTAATAATACAAAGTTTTTTATTGAAATTTTTATATACATACAAATGCATATGCAAGCATATATATTATATATATATATATATATATATATATGTGTGTGTATATATATATATATATATATATTTATATATATATATATAATATATAGTATATAATATTTTTTAAGGGGCTCTAGCCGACGGGGAACAGATGGGGGACGTTTTCCCCATACCCCGTAGGGAGGGGCGGAGGAACCCACGCGACACCCAAATACCAAGAGCGGGGTTCCGGAAGAACCCTCCCGGAGGGGTGGGGGAAAAGTCCTACCCCTGTCGTTCCAAACGCCATCGGGGCGGTCTTACCCTTGGGTACCCATTAGTTAAAAAAAAAACAATTTTTTTAAACTAATGGGTACCCCAAGGGTAGATCGACCGCCGATGCAGGAGAGCGGGTCTCTCGGCCTTCCGGGGAACGACAGAGGTTAGGACTATTTCCCCCCCCCTCCGGGAGGGTCTCCGGAACCCCCGCTCCTTGTATTTTGGGGTGTCGCGGGGGTTCCTCCGCCCCTCCCCTACGGGGTATGGAAAATTGTCCCCCCATCTCCCCGTCGGCTCGAGCCCCCTAATGGGCCGTGATATATATATATATATAATATATATATATATATATATATATATTATATATATATATATATATATATATATATAGTATATATATATATATATTATATATATATATATATATATATATATATACTGTATATATATATATATATATATATATATATATATATATATATATATATATATATATATATTATATATATATATATATATATATATATATATATATATATTATATATATATAATATATATATATATATATATATATATATATATATATATATATATATAAACTAGTAAATCAATATTTTCCATTTGTGCAAATGTGTGCATAAATTATAACATATTTGTAATATTTTTCTTTGTTAATATCAAATTGCATAAATTCAAACACATTTGCCTTTCAACTGAAAGACAACTTTATCTTCTTAAATAGAGCTTCACAAAACTTGATAATTTGAATTTTTCATTTAAATATATTAAAGCAGTATTAGAATTTAGTTGCATCTTCAACATGGTCTCAGGTTCTATAGTGCAGTTACAGTTTCCGGTATTTGTTCTTTATGTGAAAATACTTTAAACTCTTTTCTTTTGCTATGTGAAAATAGTGTCAATTTAAATAATTTCATTTACACACTCATATTTCAGAATTCCTATTTTTCCGTTGGTTGCCAAATCTTAAAAATTTGACCTTGAGTCTGTCCTTTTATGCAAAAAAAAATATATTTTTTTAAATTTATAAATAATATATATATATTATATAATATATATATATATATATATATATATATATATATATATATATATATATATATATATATATATATATATATATATATATATATATATATATATATATATATATATATATATAACGTTGTTTATTTGAAAACACTTGGCAACGTTGGCATCGTTGCATGGTGGGAATATTATAAAATCGATTATCTTTCTAAAATATTCGATATCTGACAACATTACTTAAAACGGACTATTACCCTGTTTCTTATCGATTTTTTTCATATATTGATTCTGTGTATACTTAACAACAATTATATCCATAAACCTGAACTGTATGAGGCCGTAAAAAATAATCCCTAACTATATGGATCGACGATGAGAAACCTATAACCTAACCTATATGGATCGACGATAACAGTAAACTATATACCTAAACTTATGTGGAATCTACTTGCCGTAACTTTTTTCACTGTTTTCGGGTTTATCTGAATAAAAATTTTTGCATTTACGGGGAAGCTCTGTCTCGCCTTCTCGGTAGCTGCCAAACGTACGATGCTTAAAAAAGTACTATCTTTATTAAATAATGAACTTTTTTTGTATTGAAATTTTGTTCTTCTTATCAGCACTCCAAATTTATCGTCAGTATCATATAATAACAATATATGATAAAAAACAAAAACAAACTAACAAAATTCAATGATCCATGAAACTCATAAGTACATTTAATTTATTATATAAAAGTTTTATTTTATTTTTAAGACTATTTATATTTCTTTTTCTTTTTGATTTTAAATTGTTTAATTAAACATATAGTTTCTTTCATAATTTGTTTTATGCGCTAAAAATACCCTCAAACTTCTTCAGTGAAAGTAACAAATTTTCAAAAGCCCCAAAATATTTTACAAAATTA
>JABUQX010003686.1:15000-17500 GCA_015478945.1 Trachelipus rathkii | reverse complement strand
TTTTTATGTCAATAATCTTTCCCTTCAGAACTTAGATGGTCCCCGAACATGCTACCATTGATTACGAGTATATTAGTAATATATATATATATATATATATATATATAGTATATATGATATACGAATGTTCTATGGTGCTAATATATGCTGCGTCTAAGAATATAGCAATAATCTATATAATATATATAAGTTCTAATTATTATTGATATATAATACCACATATGGAAATAATAATTGCCTTTAAATACCCTCTAATAAAATGATATATTTTGAATATATATAAGTAACCTGTAGTTTTACTTGGTACACTTACTGATATAATAACAGGACATTTATGAGCAAATCCGTATAATTAAACACTTTAACATATAAATGATAATAACTATATGTCATAAGGTGAATTATACTCAAATATCTTAGTTTAGTATAGTTAATTGTTTGAGATATATATTGAATTAAAATCTCTTAAGCCTTATTGAATAAAAAATAAGTTAGTAATTATAGATAAGATATAAATAATTTTCATAATATTTATATAACTATTTAGATAATATTGAAAAGAATGTAAAGGAGGGTGAATTAAAAATAAATTATTCATCCCCCATCATTCTTCACCCCGTATGTCTTATTAATGTCAATTGGTTGATATTGGATGCTTTTATTGTATCTGGTGGATCGGAAGCGTGATCGGGCGGCGTTAAGTAGAGATTTGTGACATAAAGAGGAAGGATAAAATGGTGTGGCGCCAGAGGGGGTGGGCCGTTTTACAGTTTGTGATTCTGTTTTATTGGGTGAATGGATAACAGGGGCGTCGCAATGAAATGGAATTTTATAAATATATTCTCCGGGTTGCGTTGGGGAGCATCGATAGGCCCAGCAAAAAGGACTGACCCCCTGGTCACCCTCGTTCTCTAGTTTGCGATGAAATTTGAAATACAAAATTGGAAATAAGGAATTATTAACGAGATAAATCAAAATCATCTTGGACTTTTTTCAAGAATCTATAGTATATTAACTTATATATAATTTTAACGCGGAATAAAATATTATAGTAAGCGTGAGTTAATTAAAATAATTTATAAAAATTAGTACTTAAATAATAATATTATACCATTATTATAGATATTTAAGTTTTTACTTCATATTGTAAAATTAATATATTTTCCCATGAGGTTAGCATAAGTATTATTGATATATATATATAATAATGCATCTAGATAAAAGCTCATATACTATATTATAGTAGTTAAGTGACATGATTAATTGTATTAGAATGTATTGTCGTTACTATATACGGCGAGAAACTATATTATTAAAATTAAAATATTTTATTGTCACTAATAAAATTAGTAATAGTATTATTATCATACCGCTGGCCCTTAATGTTAGGAAGAATCTGATTGTGTCTTATTTTATATACTAAAGATATATGCCACACCAGAAAACGGAAATGCCTTAATTATTATTATGCTTGAATTAAATATTTGAGAAGAGAATACCGTTAATGAAAAATCCATCGGGATGAGATGTTTATTCTATTATTTAATTTTTAATGTATTACAACTATTTCTTTCGTCGATTAGTAGAGTACAGTAAAAACCCATGATTTTATGGAAATAATAAGATTTAATTGAATGTTATAGATGATCATGTCCGAATCAGGAATATCCGAAACACATGAGGAGCTCAATAGATCTATATGATCTTGGTAACTACATAACCAACTACACAAATAAAAAAATACTCAAGTCGGATTGCATAACCTCTAGTATCCTTTTGGGTGAGTTAAAATAGTCGCTATAGATTGGTTTATTATTATCAGTTGAGTCTTATTATGAAGCATTCTCTGATTTTAACCCAATATATATTGATCCTATTGAAACCCTTAGAAGAACAGTTGAACATAGTAAAGGTGTAATTATGCGATAAGTCGCTGGGATGTGAGTTGCAGTGACAGGCTAATCTATCGATTCTTAAGTGATGTTTTAGAATCCGTGGGTCGTGATGTGAAATTATTCTAAATGTGATCAAGACACGTTGGTTATTGCGTTTCGCGATTCTCGTGGGCTGGTTTAAGATGGTGAACAAGGTTAGAAGAAGGTAGACCTCTATAGGTTAGTTAGAATTATAACGACTAATATAGATATTTGTGTCTTCTGTAGTCTCACGCCTAAAATGCTGATAAGGAGCGTTTGGAAGAGGAATGTAAAAAACTAGTGATTCTTAGTAACGGTTTCGTAATAACCAATCAATTTACATTGAAATGTAATCTTTGATAATAAAACATGAGTAACGTATATATATTAATATTATAATGTCATAAGACAAATATAATATATTCTAGTGCACTAAGGTGTTTCTTTAACAGGGACACATAGTAGTATGATTGTAAATATAAGGTTATAAACCCTTATATTATAGCATCGAAACTAATAAGCTACATATAATATATAGCAATATATCTATAATTAATGGGTAAAGTGTGATATATATATAAGTG
>JABUQX010003686.1:5000-10000 GCA_015478945.1 Trachelipus rathkii | reverse complement strand
ATATATATACTACTGCTATATTGCTATAAATATATATATATATATATATGCTGCTCCGCTCGCTATATATATATATCTATATAACTATAACACACGCACATTACCACTATAACCTTATATATATATATACATATACTTAACTATATAGCTATATGAATTCACTATTCTCATGTTAGATATAAAATTATTTATAGGTATTAAGATTATTATTCATACATTGTGTCGAATTTAAATATTCATTTCACTGAAACATATTTCTTATATACATACTCCATTGTCACATTTTACATTATGTATGTATGTGTATTATTATTATTATTGTGTGTGTGTGTATTATTGATATTGATGATATTGATGATTATTGACCAGTATTGTTATTGTTATTATTACATTATTATTTGTGTGCGTTATTGTTATTACATTATTGTTTGTATATTTTTGGTTTACGTTTGTATATATAATATAATAATATGTATATAAATATATATATATATACTATAATATATATATATATATATATATATATATATATATACATGTATATATGTAGTATATGGAAATAACAACCAATAGCATCAACACTGCATTTATGGCAACTATACAGCAACAACAATAATATCATATGTAGCACTAAATGCATAACAACTTGTATAACAGCCTTTATATATATATATATATGTATATATATATATATATGAAAATATATATATATAATATATATGCTATATATATATATATATTATATTAATAATAATATAATAACCAACGAAAAATATAACCAATAACTACTATATATATATGTATGGTAGTAATAATATAATAATAACCAGCCAACAAATCATTAACATATAATAAATAATAACAACAATAATATGTAATAATAATAATAATAATAATAATAATAATATATATATATATTCATATAATAATATATATATGTATATATAATGTTTAATAAAGATGAATAGTATTATTCTTTTAATATCCAATAATAATCATTTCCGTTGATAAGAGCATATATATATATAATAATAATAACCTGCATAATATATATAATATCATATCAATAATAATATGTAATAATATAATACTAACTATTTTGGTGACGATCGCAGCCAGCTGATATTCGTTGCGTGCTACATTAATATTATAGCACTATAATTAATTCACTATGTAACGATATGGTATGATATTTAGGTCTCTGGCTTTTACACTTGAGAGATATATGAATCCTAAATATGGTTTGTGTATTATGTGCAATGAATTTATACAATTTTTATATTATAAATATAGAGTCATTACAAATTAAATAACTAAGGATATATATATAACATATATACGCATATATATATATATATATGCATAATAATAATATGCAATACCAATAATATATATATATGCTATTAACATTGAAACATAACCTGCGTTATATATGCATATATAACATATGTTAGTAAATCTATGTAACTAACTAAACTCTAGCTCAACTGCTCTTCTTCTTCTTCGCCTGTGCTGCTTTAACCGAAATATAGCATGTAGCATAATAATACTGTAGCCTTCTTCAGCTGTATAACTGCATATAATCTGCTATGCTAACAGCAAATAACAACATGCCAGCCAGCCTTAACCAATAATATGTATATAATTCTCAACAAAACTAATAACAGCAATGACAAGTTAACAATAAAATGTAGAGTTAGGGCGATATAACCAACAACCATATATATATATATATATATATATATATAACTCTTAGAGTAGAGAGAGAGAGAGAGAGAGAGACATGCAATTGAATATAAATAAATAATATAAATATAAGTATTTATTTTATGTATATGTGAATAATATAATTACAAAATAATTTAACTGGTATAGTTTTGCATATATTACGAAACAATTTTTAAGTTCATCGGTTATTTGTATTTTATTTAATACACATATTTTTAAGACTGTGTCAAGTTTGATGAAATTGATTAATGCTAAAAAAAGTCGATATTTTTTAAAAAATGATTCGTGAATTTTAAATGGAAATTCAACGAAAAATTAACAAGAATGATATTCTTAAGCAATCATTGCATCAATAATTTAAAAAATGGTTTCTATTCTATCAATAAAAACTTCAAATATATATATATATATATATATATATATATATATATATATATATATATATATATATATATATATATATATATATATATATATATATATATATATATATATATATATATATATATATATATATATATATATATATATATTTTTTGTAATTTATATATAACCTGCTTTATTGGCAGTCTCATCCTATAATATAACTGCCTAACTATATATATATTCTTATATATATATATATATATATTTAGAAAATAGATATACAAATGTAACATATATATATAATGCTTGTCATATTATAAAATTTTGGTATCCAAGGTAGTTTGGAGTTATGAACGAGCGTGAAATTCGTGTAAAAAAGTTTTTGCGGAGGGTTATTAATATTATTGTGGCAGTTTGATTCTTTTAATGTAAGAGATATTTTTATAGAATATGTAACATTTGAAACATGAAAAGGTGAATAGGTATCATGGGACTGTATGGATGTTTTGAAGTTAAAATAATTAAAGTAATCGTGGTTATAGAGAATCTGGAATATTTTTTCTCATTCTGACAGTTTTATATTAATTTCTAATTTTGTAAGACTTTCAAAGCCTTGAGATGAGTATTTGGAGATGATGTCCGGTATGAGAATTAAAAGAATAGCTTAGAAAGGATGATATTCTTTGAAGTTTCATTTCTGCATATATTCTTTTTGAAATGATGGCCTATGATATTATTCATTTCTGTTTATAAATTATTATGGTAACCATTTTTTTTTTGGAGGGGGGAATTATTTTGGAAAATAACTTCTACTTATTTTTTAGCTGGAGAATTACAGTTAAATCATTTAATTATGTGAATTTAAGTATTATTGTAAACTGTTAGTATTTGGGTCTTAAACAGTTTATGGAGGAACCATTTTTCATGGTGTGACTGTTAAGTTGCATAGTTTGGAGATGTGCTCATCGAGATACTGAGGAAAATATATATATATATATATATATATATATATATATATATATATATATATATATATATATATAACAACACTATATATATATATACTACCTTATGAGTTTCATGGTTCATACTATATGCTATGCTCTTATATGTATATAATGTATATATATATCACTGCTCTTCTGCTATATATATATATATATACCATATATATATATATATATATATATATATATAACTTCCAACCTTCAGCTAGCCTGCTACTGTATATGCTCAGCAACACCTTGGAAATATATAACCAACAGCCAATAATATAATATGCTTCTTTCTTTCTTCTTACTATACTATTTCCCTCTCATATACATATATAATAACATATATATATGTATATATATATATACTATATATATATAATCACATCATATGATGAGAACCAGATTTGTCACCAGATGCCCTGATTGGAAAGATAGGTTTATTATTTCTGTTGGGAACTTTATTTGTATAATAAATGGATTATATATATATATAATATATATATGTATATATATATGTACTAACAATAATAATAACAATAATAACTTCTTCTTGTAACTATATATCGCTATATATATGTATATATGTAATAATAACATATATGTATATGAATACTACTGCCAATAATAATATAATAATAATAATAATAATAACCAACCAATCCTTATCTTCTTCAACAATAACATAATAATAATATATGCTTTATATATATAATAATATATACGCACTAGATTATAATAATATAATATATAATAATAATAATATATATATATATATATATAATAATAGCAACCAATAATAATAATACCAATAACAATAATAATAATATGTAGTAACATGTAATAACAATATGAGTAATATGAAATAATAATAATATATATATATATATATATAATATAACCATAATATAATATATATCTTCTTATAATAATAATAATAATAACCAATAACCTTCATATATAATAATAATATATATATATATCTGCTATATATATATATATACTATATATATATATATATATATATATATATATATATATATATATATATATATATATTTGTGCTGAAAAACTTTGCTATATAGTATATATATATATATAATATATATATATAACCGTTCTGTCTGAAAAAGTATCCGACCATATTCCAGAAAATAAATGTTGTTAACCTGTTGAGTTTCATTTCTTAGTCTCCTGCAAAATAGGAGCCATAAGGTTCAGCACACTTTGTCCAACGGGCTTTCCTTTTATTGAAGCATCTTTGGAATGCTTCTATTTGAATGGATCCTCAACTCTCTGTCGAGTTGCACAAAACGTCGTATCGGCTGTTGAAGCAGGAGCTTTTCACTGGAAGTCCATTTCAGGAGAGTATGATAGATGCCAGGCAACGATTGAAATGGCCTTCTTTTTCAAGAGATTCTGGAGCAGATGTGGAGAATGAGTCGGTTTGTTTTCATGATGTAGTTTCCAGTTTTGTGATAGCTATAGGTTTTGTCGTTTAAGGCAAACTGCATCACAGAGAAGACGGAGGACTTCACAATACATCTCTTAAGTTATGATTTGTCTTTCAGGAGCCTATTCGTGATCCACAATGCCACGGGTATTGAAGGAAACAATCAGCATTACCTTCATTTTGCTCCTTATCTGTCGCGCTTTCTTGGATCTCAACGAGGTTAAACGCTTTCAACTGTGTTGCCAACTTTTTTGGGGGGAATCGTACCCACCACATACCCAGGTTTCATCACC
Source organism: Trachelipus rathkii (assembly GCA_015478945.1). Classification (NCBI taxonomy): domain Eukaryota; kingdom Metazoa; phylum Arthropoda; class Malacostraca; order Isopoda; family Trachelipodidae; genus Trachelipus; species Trachelipus rathkii. The sequence goes on along the minus strand of JABUQX010003686.1, from coordinate 5,168 downwards.
AATTATAACGGTATTGAAAAATTCTGCATCCCTATTGACTGTTTCCAGTGTGTATTGTGTGAAGTCAAATCTAGCTTCTCTTTGTTCCCTTTGTTTTGGCGCAAATTTTGGTGTCAACCTTAGCAATGTTAATTCAACCATTACATTTACTAAAACAGATTCTTTTGC
>JABUQX010003685.1:27500-35065 GCA_015478945.1 Trachelipus rathkii | reverse complement strand
AAGAGAGAGATCTTTAAGTAATTTAATTTCAATAGAATAAAGTAAGATGTAGAATATGATGAATGGATGCATAGGTTAAGTGCTATATCTGTTTATAAGGATTTTTCTGCACTAATAAAAGTGTTTAACAATAAGATAGTTGCTCATTACTATGCTTTGTCTTTATGTTATGATGTATATTTTCATTATTACAAATAACATCCTAGGTGTTGCTTTTGTTTTCTATTGTGTTCGAGAGTTATTAGAGCTCTTTCTGGAATTTGTAAGAGTGGTTGACTCGGGGATATTAGGGGCCTTACTGGGTTAAATTATAATTACTTAATGCGAATTCGCAATTCTAAAAAGGTTTGTTTATTCGAAATTATATGTGAGTGGCGTTTGACTAATGTATGATTCTTAAGAAAAAAATCAAATAAGCGATCAAATATAATCCAAAGAATCTATAAAGTTGATTTTTTTCTCAAAAGAAGTCCATGAAAAAGTTGCGCCGTCAAGCTCTGGTTCATGTTAATCGTGCTGCTACTATATGTAGATTATTATTGTTATATTATTTATTTGAGTGACGTGAGTGATATAGTTATGTCAGTATTATATACTTATAGTGATTATATTGTGCTATATTATGATGGCTGGAGGTAGGTATCTATGAGTATGTGTAGTATGGTATGTTGGTGATTATATTTGATGATTGCTTTTATTATATATTATAAGGATATGTATTGTGAGCAGGCGTGTAATATTAGATGATGACCATACTTTAAGTATTGGGGAATAGTGGTGATGTGAATTTCGATGTAGAGGATAATGGAGGATGGAATTATCAGATACGTATAAGAAAATTAATACGCAAAGTATTTGGAGCACGTTAGAAAAGTGGTCAATAGTACTTGGACTAGTACTGTTGTCAAATGTGCAGAGGTATAGTTATGAGAGAGAGGTGCAAGGTAGCATGATTACAGGGGTGGGTTTTAGCAAAGCTGCAAGTGTAACAGATGAGGTCAGTATTGATTGTTTCGGGTTGGGTGTTTGCCTAGCAATGGTAGCTTGATAGTGCCAAGGTGATCATGTTGAGTACAATAGGTGTGTAAATTGAAGCCGGCATCTGCTCATCCTTAGTATAGGTATTGGTTAGGGTATGCGGCGTTTTTTTGGGTATAGCGTAGTATGGATTGTATGGTGGCGTGTATGGTAGGTGATGGTGCGAGGTATTAATTGACTGATATGGTGCTATTATATATAATATAATATATATATATATATATATTATATATATATAGTTTATATATATATATATAGTATATATACTGTATATATATGCTGCCTTGGGGAGAATCCATGTGGACTCTGCTGAAGATATGGCGTGCCATTCTACGGGCACTTCAGGCACGATGTTTCAAGTGGGTGGGGGGTAAACAAAATCCCTCATCCTTAGGTTTGAGGTTTGGACCCGGATGAAGGGATAAATATCCTCCCTCTCGAGAGTGGAAGAATAATATATATATATATATATATATATAGTATATATATATTTATATATATATTTCTTAAAATATATTTATATATATTTATATAATTTTCACACAAAATATAATTATATATAATATTATATATATGATATATATATATATATATATATATATATATATATATTATATATATATATATAATAAATATATAAATATATATATTTTTATAAAAAAAATTGTATATACAAAATATAAGTATATATATATTTATTGTTAGTATTATATGGTATATATATGATTAACTATATGATATATATATATATATATATATATTCGCTAAATTCATTTGGAAAGATTATAAGTGTTTCACACAAAATATAAAAATTTTAATACTAATTTAATATTTTTGTTATATTTGTGTTTAACTTTTTGTACTTCACAAGAATTATTATGAGGATTTTGCATATACATAAACACACAAAAATACACATGCGAACACCTATGACAACAACAAACACACACACACACCTACACACTACACACACACACACAGGTCACGGCCAAAAAAAAGATAACAAATAAACCTTCTATAATTACGTTTAACAAAACACTAATTTGAATGAAGTCAGAATAAATATGTAAAAATCTCATCGGAAAACAGTAATTTACTTCGCCCTTAATTTACATTTTGAACAAACACAACAAACAAACTAACAAAGCAACAAACAAACAAAGACACAAAATATTTGCCTAAAACTTTCGATGTATTTTTTTTTTGCGTCTGTTTGTTTGCAAAGCTTTAGGAGGATAAGGGGATCCAATTCCGAAGAGATAAAAAAGGTATTTGCAAATAAACTTAAAGAAATTACTTTTATATAGAAGAAGGTGTTCTATCTATCTATCTATCTATCTATCTATCTATCTATCTATCTATCTATCTATCTATCTATCTATCTATATATATATCTATATCTATATCTATATCTATATCTATATCTATATCTATATCTATATCTTTATCTATATCTTTATCTTATCTAATATCTTTATCTATATCTATATCTATATCTATATCTATCTATCTATCTATCTATCTATCTATATCTATATCTATCTATCTATCTATGGGAGAATGTAACATTTGTTCAAAAAGAAGTTACAAACGTAATTCATGAGGGGAGACCGCGAAGAAGGGTATGTGCATTTTATGGAGAAAAGAGCTATCATCAATGGTTAAGCCTTAGTTTACATGGTGATTATATAATTGGGATAGTTTTAAGTGTAAATTTTAACAGATTTTTTGATTTTAAACGTTTATTTGCCCTGCTTTAAAAATGATCAGGTTAGAGTTTTGGAATATATTAATTCTTTAACAGAAGTGGAAGCAATAATGAAAAGTACGGAACGCGATTCTTTAGTTACTATGGGAGAATTTAATACAAATTTCGATGAATCGATTTTTGCAGGACTGATTAATGATTTGGAGTCGGAGTCGGAGTCGCGGATACATTGATAAATAGAATTTTACCTGATGCCTCATTCACTTATCTTGTCTCCGCCACATAATACACCGTCTTGGTTAGATCATGTATTGTGTTTAGGGAACTTAAAAGATATTTTTGATGAAGTGCATATTTTATATGTTGTTCATAGTTTGTATGATCATTTTCCTATGTCTTGTAAACTAAGAATTGAAGATTGTAATCAATCTTTGGATTGTGAGGATGTTAATAACGAGTTTATATATTGGAATAGGCTCACGATTGAAGAGAATAATGATTATGCTAATAATATTGACTACCTCCTTGATAAAAATAATTTTTTAGAAAAAGAGGTTGCTTTCTGCAATAAGTATAACTGCGGCAATGATAAACATTTAATTCACATAAGACATTGTTATAAAGATATATGTAAAGTTTTACAAACTGCAAGTAAAAAGTTTTCTGTAGTCATTAAAAATGCTAGAAAATGTACTCCAGGATAGAATGAAAATTTAAAGGATTTTTATAAAGAGGCAAATTTTAGTGAATGGAAAAAGAAAGGAAGAAACCGTCAGGGTACGGAATTTGACAAAATGTGTAAATCACGAGCTGGATAGACGAGGTTACGTCATCACCTATAAGTATATCGAGTTTCAACCCTTTACCAGAGCTCAAACCAGCGTACCGCTACAAGACATGCGTAACCTCGTTGTTACTTATAAGTATACCAAGTTTCAACCCTTTATGAGTTCTCTAACCTATAAAAAGGCCATTCTTAACTTTAAGGGGGCTGCATCCCCTCCTTCGTGGGGATGTAGCATCATGTAACCTCGTCTGCGACGAGGTTACGTCATCATCTATATGTGTTACAAATTTCAACCCTTTACAAGCTCTCTAAGAAGTACCTCCCCAGAGGTCAAACCAGCTGTACCGCTATAAAACATACGCGTCATCACCTATAAGTATACCAAGTTTCAAGTGGATACGACCTCCCTAACCTACCTAAATATTACTTCATCAAAAGTGGGGTAGCAAATATGGGGGATAATAACTCAAAAAAGAAAAAGAAAAAAACAAATACCCCCTCAAATTTAAAACATTGTGCAGTACAAAATTAAGGCATAACTACTTTGGTTCAATAAGATCTTATAGTTCTCTTCTTGTTGTGAAATCATTCTGTATGCTATTCTATGGAGCTAATTTATGGACGAATAAATCTAATATTAGTCTGGTTTACAGAGAGTTTAAAGTTAGTTTTCACAATGCTATAAAAAAAAGTTTGTGGAATTTCGAGTAGGAGTAGTAATCATTTAATTTGTAATTATTGGAATAGCTCATGTTCGATCATTATTTAAACTATTTGAAATTATGCACTATATTTAGATTATTTAGTAAACCATGCAACTTTGAATTTAAGAATATAATATTGAAAAGGGGTATTTTGGTTAAGGACATTGAAAAAACACTTGTAACTAAATATGGAGTTATTATTTAATTTGATAATAGATTTGGGAGAATGCGAGATGATTGTTGAATGAGCAAGATTACTTATTGATTTACATTTTCACAGACATTATCTTCGTGTTTAACTATGTTTAATTATATAATATAGTTTTATATTTTTTGTATTATAATTTTATTTTAATGTATATATTTTTTATTTACTTAGTATACGAATAAAGAATTAAGAGACTAAAATGAAAAGACTCTAGTCTACTAATCTTATCTATTCTTCTCTATCTATCTAATCTAGGGAAATTTATGATGAAAGAGATTCAAAAATAGAATCTGTTATTAAGAACTCCTACGTAGAAAGATTTTTAATCCTTTTTTTTTCCTTCGCCTCATTTGAATCATCTCAAAAAATGTACATTTTGAAAAGCGTTCGTGTGGTGTTCGATTCAAATACAACGACGACACACCGAAACGTTAAAAACAGATAAACGTATTTGAATTAAGGTAGCCTATATATAATTATACATATAATATATATATAATATTAGTATATATATATATATATAATATATATATACTATTATATATATATATATAATGTTAATATAGTATATAAATATATATATACTATATATATATGATTATAGAATATATATATATATATATATATAATATATATATATACTATAATATATGATATATATATATATTATATATATATTAATATATTATATATATATTATATATTATATGATATATATATATATATATAGTATATATATATAATATATAATATATACTATATATATATATATATAGATCTATTATATATATACGTATATATAATATATATACTATATACTATATATCTATATAATTATATTATATATATATATATATATATATCTAATTATATATATATATATATATTATATATATATATATATTATCAAATATATATACTAATATATATATATATATATAATATATATATATATATAATAATTATATATATATATATATATTATATATATAGTCTATATATATCTAGTAGTATCATATTATATATATTCACGGCTCTAGAAAAATGTGTCACCGTCGGAATTATAAACCAGGACTTCTGATGATTCGGATCAATTTATCTAGTTTGAGCGATGTAAATTTGTGAGGCTCATGAGCTAAAGTTTCTAACAAACATTCCATGAGAGATTAGATTCATTGGTTTAAAGAACTCTTCTATAGCGAGTCATATACTGACGGTTATATATATATGTTATAGATATATATGATATATATTATAATATTATTTTATTATTAGTATTATATATAATATATATATTATATAATATATAATATTATATTATATTAGGATTGGGAACGATTAATCGGAATGGGCATCGGAATCGGAGGAATCGGTTTGTTTTGCAGGAATCGGAATCGGAAATCTCGGAATCGACACTTAAAATGTTTATTTTTTGTATTTCTGGTTGAACCGATTCTTTGGTATACACAATATCTGAAAAATAATTTTGTTGATTAGTGCAAATTTCTTAAGCCACAAAGGAATCAATCGCATCGGCAATATCTCAGTTATGGAAAAGGGATTGCAGTTCTTTGAACAGGGGTCAGAAAAAAAGGACTATTATTGAGGGACTTGGGTCTACAGTATCATTCATGGAAATATTCAGCTAAAAATAAGATTCATCATTTACTTTAGCTGATAAGTATCTGTGCTTGCACTATCTTAGATCAAGCTTTAAAACTACATATTTTGGGAATGAATAATGACAATGAAAATAGTGGGAATGATATTCTTTAAGGCAATGAATGTGCGAAGAATATGTTGTAGTAAAGAATAGGAAAAACAGTTTCCACTACTTTAAACAAATCTTCAGAATTCTTCTCATTTATCAACAGGATAGGACGAAAACGTGATACTGAGAATAAGATAATAGTTTTAACTCAGTTTTTGAAAGTTGTTTTTCCGGAATTTAAATGAGAAAAAGAATTTTAAAAACAACAAAGAAACTATTCCTAAGGAGAAAGACACATATTATTAAAAAATTGAAGATTGAAGTAGAAATAAGCCAATATAAAAATATGAACATTATATAAATTGAAAGTCCCTTACGATGGTGGTCATCGGATAAAGGTACCTTTCCAGCATTTGGGCTCTCCTTGCTAGAAGAATATATTGAGCTCGTCCCTTTACGCGGAAGTGAAAGACTCTCAGCATTGGAGGATCAATTTTTTCTCCCTAAAAAGATATCGTAATGCACGCAGCAACAGGAGAAATGTTATATTTTGCACGTGACAATTAGATTCATGAATTTTTGACTATAAATAGGATAACTATAATTTGCTTCAAGATCTTACTTTTAATAAATTTAAAGAAGGATTTATTTTTTTAACAAAAATGACAAAATTGTTCAATTAGTTGTAAGATTTTTAAATATTGCTATTATTTTTTCAGTGGTTAAATAAATAAAGGTAATTAACTAATTATTCTTTGTAAAGATATAGATATAAGAGAATTCTATAAAATTAATTTATAAAGTTTTAAATTTCTTAAATTAGTTGATTTAGCAAAATATATCTATATATATATATTATTATATATATAATTATTACTATAGTATATATATATAGTATATATATTATATATATATTACTATTTATATATATTATATATATATATATATATATATTAATTATATATATTATTATGCTGGTTTGAGTCCCGCTACTGCTTATTTATGCCCTAGAACTGCTCATTCATGCCTCGGATTCCCGGTGTATGTTTGGCCACCCTACCTCCATTTATGGGGAGTAAGGACAGGTGATGGAATGATAGATTATGATATATATAGTATTTCTAATATATATATAGTATACTATATATATATATATATAGTATTATATATATATATATATATATATATATATATATTAGAATCGGAATCGGGAATCGGCATCGAATCGGGCACTTTTGACTGGTTATCGGTTAGTCGGAATTCGGGCATCGGTGGAAAATTTCTGGAATTAGTCCCATACTAATATATATAATATCTTATATATTATATATATATATTAATACGTATATATATAATAATAAATTATATAATTTATATATATAATTTATAATATATTATAATATATATTA
>JABUQX010003685.1:10000-12500 GCA_015478945.1 Trachelipus rathkii | reverse complement strand
AGGGTCAAACAAGGGAGTCAGAGAGTATGGGAGCAGTTTATAAGCCTCTTAGAACCTTAGCTTCAACCTATCCAAAAGGAGGGCTATAACGCGGAATCCACCCCGAATGTGGGAACAGTATTCCATGCAAGGGGCGAATAAGACCTTTATATCCAACTGGAGTATCTGAGCAGAAGAAAAAAAAATTCACGCATCTGAAACAGATTCCCAGCTATTTGAGGCATTTTAGCACCGATGTGGATGTGAGGTCTCCAAGATCTTTTTTTGCTTCTGTTAATTCCTAGGAATGTTCAATGTTGTGTTACGGGTAAACATTAGAGCCATCAAAAGAATAGGAAAGTTGGGAGGTGACATTATATATATAGTATATATATATATATATACTATATATATATATATATATACTATATATATATATAATATTACTATATATATATATATATGATACTTTATTTATACAGTATATATATACAATATATATATATATAATATATTATATTATATATATATATATATATAATATATTATATATGATATACTATATATACTATATATATAGTTAACTATATATATATATATATATATATATATATATATATTATATATATATATATATATATATATATATATCTATATATATATAATATTTATATATAATATATATATATATCAATAACATATACTATACTATATATATATATATAATCATATATAATATATATATCTATTATACTATATACTATAATCATATTCAGGGCTTAATATGCTACTAGTATATACTACTACTGCTACTATCATACTACTATTCCATATATACTTATCATAGTATTATCTATATATTAATATATATATATATCATATATATTAGTATATATAGTATATAGTATATATAGTATAGTAGTATATATATATATATATGAATAGTATATATATATACTAATATATGTATATATATATATATATATATATAATAATATATATATATTATACTATATATTATATATATACTACTATATTATATATAATATATATTATATATATATATATATATATATATACGATAAAATATAATTATATATATATAGTATATAATATATACTATATCATATATATATATATAGTATATATAATATATATATATATATAATATATATACATAGAATATCTTCAAAATAATATATATTTTGTAGTCGATATGTCGTCTATCCATATTCTTTTCCATTTTCCATAATGCCATGAAACTTTTTCCCTCTTCTCATTCAGAAAATTGAGTTTTTTTCGGAGTTTTTTTTTAAAGGCATAATAAAAATAAATAACTGCAGATGACCAGATCTGGCAACTTGTTAGCCCCTTGCATCTATTGCACTTTACAACGTATGGCGATGAAACTTCTTCACTTCTTCATATCAATGAGCTTCGCCGAGATATATATATATATATATAGTAATATATATTATATATATATATATATATATAATATCATAATATATATATGATATACTATATATATATATATATAAAATATAAAAATTATTAAAAATATATAAAAAATTTAATAAATATATAGGTTATATAATATATATATAGTGATAATAGTGATATATATATGTCGTGTGTGTGTGTGTGTGCTTTGTGTGTGTGTGTGTGTGGTGTAGTGAGCGTTGTTGTGTGTTGTTGGTGTGTTGTGTTGTTGTTGTCTGTTGTTGTTGTTGTTGTTGTTGTTGTTGTCTTCGTTGTTGTAGTTTCTCTTAAAATTTTTGAGATTCTCCAATACAAGTGAAATTTCCCACGAATTAAAATCTTGTAATTCGGATTAAGGAATCTTTATGCTCTCTGCGACGATATTTACATCCTCTCTCTCTCTCTCTCTCTCTGCCGTCTCTCTCTCTCTCTTCTCTCAGCTCCCGCATCGACAGCCTTCTACGCCTCTCCTCTCGTCTCCTCGTCTCTCTTCTCTCTCTCTCTCCCTCTCTCTCTCTCGCGCATGTCTGGCATGGTGCGCGTTAAGTGCACAACAACAACAGTTGTCTCAAGTCCTTATATTAATAATAGGGTTGGTCGAGCATCTGATTTTTTTGCACCGGGGCACCGCACCGCACCGCACCACACCGCATCATACCAGAGGGAACGCACCGCACCGTACACGGCATCTCACCGCAAGTCATTTCTTCGCACCGCACAGGGATATCAAAATTGTGTGCCGAACAGCATTGCCCCGTATTAAGATGAGCGCACCGACGCACCGCACCGCACCTTTACAGTAAGTCGGCAACCCTAATAATAATAATAATAATAATAATAATAATAATAATAATAATAATAATAATAATAATAATAATCGAATACTAATAATAATAATAATTAAAATAATAGATAATAATAATAATAATAATAATAATAATAATAATAATAATAATAATAATAATAATAATAATAATAATAATAATAATAATAATAATAATAATAATAATAATAATAATAATAATAATAATAAAAACTT
>JABUQX010003685.1:0-5000 GCA_015478945.1 Trachelipus rathkii | reverse complement strand
CAAATAATATTGTGCAAGATGATGATGACGTAGTACAAAAGGCAGTTTCAAATAGTGGAGGTTGTGACTCCGCCCACCTAGTTACTACAGCCAATAAGCGGTCAGCAAGGACTACTGCAGCCTCTGACGTAGGCGCTATTAATTTGGTAGTTATTAAAAATGCGCCAATGGACCTATCTGTTCGGAATGAGAACAGAAACCGCGCTGAGGCAGCCATGCTGGAAACTGCAAAAATAAACTTAATAACAACATTTGATAAAAATGCGAAAGTATTAGCCGCGCATTTTAAAAGAGATTTAGACTTCGAAGAGATTAGACAAAATCAACACTCTGATAAGTACCTTAGCGATCTGATAGCTAAGAAAGAGAAAACGACTTTGAAGTTAATAAAACACAAATTCTTTTATAACAGTTTTTGTGCCTGAAAATAGTGTGCCTAAAGTAATCATCGAATACCATAATAAAGGGCATTTAGGAATGAATAGAACTCTCCTTTGCATAAAGAATGAGTTTGTGTTTCATCATATGCATAAAAAAATAAAACAGTTTGTTCGCACGTGGTCAGCATGTCGGAAAAATAAAACTGTACCAGGTATAAGTCCTAATTACGGCGTCTTTAAAGAAGTAACCAAGAAGTTTGAAGTAGTCCATGTGGATATTCTTAAATTACCTAATGCGAGAGGATACAAATACTTACTTACGTTAATTGACCGCTACAGCAAGTACTTGTTTGCTGTGCTTCTCAAAAAAATAAATTCGGGAGAAATATTGAATGCATTCATTCACGAGCTATTTCCGTTCTGTGGAATTCCTCAAGTGATTTTTTCGGATTTAGGTGCGAATTTCACTAGTCGCCTGTTCGAGGAAGTTTGCAGGGAAGTAGGAATGGTTCACCGGACTACTTGTAGTGCCAACCCTAGGGGCAATGGCCTCATAGAGGTTCAACATAGGAAATTTGCTGGGCGTTGTCTGAGATGTTGTTTGCAAAGAACTGATTTGTAAGCCCTCGACGTGGCGAGCCTCTTACCTATGGTGTTGTTCACTCACTCTGAGACTTGCACCGATAACAAAGACGGTATCACACCAGCCCAATTGATGTTTGGTCAGAATATATCAAAACCAAGTGGATTAGTAAATCCTGCTGCGGAGAAGGTCCCTATAAGAGTATAATGCATATGTTTAAAAAGCCTAGCCGCCCTTTAAGCGCGGACGCTGGCGCCACACACAAATTATAAAAATCATGTTTTTGTGCCAAAAGACTTGCATGAGGCAAAGTTTTTTTTATTACGGCAGGCAGTCTAATGTCGGCAAATTATCTCCTCGCTATGTCGGCCCCGTTCAAGTTATAAAGTTAATAAAACAGAACGTACTTATCCGAGAAAAAATGGGCAGCCTCATTTTAGAAAATGTTAAGAAACGTTCGCATATACTATAACAGAGATTTAGAAAGAAAATCCACATAAAAAAAAAAGCTAATCCTTTTCATTCAGATGGTAAAAGACGCCTATGGTAAAGGTGTTCCATAAAAATGGTTGAAAATAAGTGCCTCCATTAGGAGCGCTTTTATTTTAAGTGAAAAAATTATTGCTTTACTCTCTAACTTTAGTAGTCGCTTTCTCCTCTATCCTAAAACTTTAATAAAAAAATTGTCAGAATGGGGTGTTACAGGCACTTATAAGATAACCATGTATGCACCGTGAGATCAATCCAAATAGAATTATAAAGGATATATGTAAGTGCAACCAGACCGTTCTATGATGAATGGATTTCTGGTTGCACACTATAAGAATTTGTTACAAAGAAGTCCTGTGAAAAGAAAATTGGTTTACCTGTTTAGAAATCCGACATTTACTGTTTCAATTCTTTTTTATATTAATTAAAGTAACCAATAGGACTCTTTCTCCGAAGAGCTGTCACTGCGCCCTATTGGAAAGAGTTTGAGAGGCCAAAGCGATAGCATAGTGCACTGTCGTTGGCTCAAAATTTGTAAATTAATTGGAGTCAGATTTAAAATAATAAATTGATCATTTAAGTTTGAACATTTAACCTTTAACAACAGTGAATTAACTTAATTTGTGTTACTGTAAATTAGACATTAGAAAAATTAATAAAGCATTAAACAAAGCAGAATTTTGCTATTCCAAAAACTATCTTATTATTTGCTAAACAAGGTGAATCTCTTAAATAGGGCCAATTAATATTATACAGATCAGTTATATATATATATATAAATATATATATATATATATAATATATATATATATATATATAATATATATATATATATATATATATAATATAATATATATAATATATATATATATATATATATTATATATTATATATATATATATATATATATTATATATTATATAATATATTAGTATATATATAATAAACAGCCTTGGTATTATTATCACACCAAGAATTTTTACTATACTAACAAAATTGCCAGTTTTGTTAGTTTAATTTTCGTAGTCAATAAAATTAACTTTTATATAAAGCGAAGTTTAAAAAAAATATATTAATATAATTTAATATAAAATTTTTTACTTACTTTTTCTCCTTATTAATTAAAAAATTATTGTAAAATATTAAAAAGGAAAATAAAATAAAATGTCGTATGGGTAACTATTTTAAATGTATTAATTTGAAATTTTATCACTAAGACTTTGACACAAACAAATTCATAGCATTGCGTTTCGATGTAAAGTATATCATATGTGATGTAAAGTATATTATATGAAGTAGTTTAATGAAAATTAAATAATTCAGGCTTTAAGATATTTTCTACGCGTTATGAAGTAGTTCCTTCCTATTTCGTTATTCATTAATATTAAAATCAGAAGTTTCGTTAAAGATTAAAATCTAATTTAAAAATTATCATTAGCAATTTATATAAGGTTTTAAGAAATAGTATCAGTCAAACTAAATTAATTTGCGAAATGTCAATTCATGATTGGGCCATTGATTGATAGAATTGCGATTTTTTATATAAATATTTTTTCCTGTGTAGGGTAAGAGACGAAAGAGAGTGGACGGAAAGCTCCATGACAGGAACTTGGCAGCAGAATACTTATTAATTTAAATCTTAGTATTAAAATCGTTTTCAAAGGGGAAAAAGAGTTTAAAGCAACGTCATCAAGGTTGTTAACTTTGATGGATAGGAGACAAAGTCACATTTTAAGGTATTTTTAAAATAGAATTAAAAACTGGCATCATCGGTGTATTTGGACTAAAGCAATATTATTCTTAATGCAAGAAAAAATTCAAATGTGATAAAGAAAAACACGAAAAATCTGATGTTAAAAGATGTAAAAGTAATTTTGTATCTAACAAATTAAAAAAGGAAATCCCTTTACGTAAGAACTTTACAATATGGATAACAAATGCACCAATAAAAAAAATTAGGGATGCACCGGATCTCCGGCTCCGGCTTGGCTGGAGTTCCGGCCTTTTTAAAGATCTCCGGCTCCGGCCGGAGACCACTAGTCTATATATTTTTAAAAGGTAGTTTGAAAATAAAAATAGTTATTGAAAATTGAAAGTAATAATGAGACATTTAATGAAATAAATTTATTTAGAACTGATTTATACAAAAAGTGTAAAAAAATCATTTTCATATTTTTTTGTTGTAGCGATAATATTAAGTCAAACTAATAACTAATATTATAACTATAATTATATATAATAATATGAATAAACATATATGACTCCATTTATTTGAAATTGACTAATTATTTGATAACAGATTGTATACCCTTTGAATATCCAAAAATGACTCCCCTAACAAAAAAAAATACACTTTTTCACTGCAAACTGGAATTTCTCTCGCAAACAGAAAAGGGAAATGAAATAGGTAAACATAATTTTAAACTACATGCCATATCTGACAAAAAATAAAAAATTTGATATATATATCCCTAATCTTTAAATTATTAAAGAGCTTCTAAGTTTTAACAAACCTAACATTTAAACTATATATATATATATATATTATTGTTATAACTCATATATGTATATATTATAATATATATATATTAATTATATATATAATATATATATATATATATATATTATAAATTATAATACCTTATATAATTATATATATATATATAGAATATATATAATATATTATATATATATTATATATATATCCTAAATATATATATATTATATATATATATATATATACACATTATGTATATAATAAGTAAACACAAAATGACCTAATTATTTATATATATATATATATATAATATATATTATATATAATATTAATATATATTCATATAATATTAGTAAATATATATATTATATATAGGATATATATGTATATATCTATTATATATATATAATATATATACATATGTAATAATACCTATATATATATATATATAAAATATATATATATAGCTATATTATAGTATATATATATATACCTATATATATATTATTATTATTAATATATTATATATTATATATATTAATATATATATATATACTATATACTATATACTATATATACTATATATATATATAAATATATATATATATATATAGTATATATAAAGAGTAATATATATATATATATATATATATATATCATATATATATATTATATTGATTATAAAGTGAATGTACCAGCTGTTATCAAGATCTGTATAGAGCGCTTCTCAACCTTTTAAGTCTCGCGACCCCTCGAAAGCCAAAACGCATAAAGTTAGTAACCTTCCAGCGAAAACCCAAATAATAACCACTATATATATATATATATATATATCAATGGTATATAGAGTATATCATATATATATATATAAATATAGTAATATAATAAGATATAAAAATATATAATCTATATATAGATATAATATATATATAATAGCCCAATATGCAGACTAATTATATATATAATATATACTACAATATATATATATTATATAGTTTAAAATATAATATACTATATTATATATATATATATTACCTATATATTCGACACA
>JABUQX010003684.1:0-27517 GCA_015478945.1 Trachelipus rathkii | reverse complement strand
ACTCGATTGCAGGAATGAGGAAGTGAACTATTAATGAAAAGTAAGCTGAAGATAAATAAACAAAGAAACCTCATTGGAGGATAACACACTATGACATAAAGACAAGAAGTCGCCCTGAATCACTAACAACCGTATATTGGAGCGATTTAGGAAAGAAAGCTAGGTAATTAAAGTTAGCAAAGTGAGAAGGAGGAACCACAAAAGGTAGGTAGGAGCTTGGAGAGCAGTGACGCGGATGCCGAGATACTCTAGCGTCAGAATTTGTGATATGAATGTCAAAGACGCCACCACCCCAAGTTTTCCATCGTAAGTTCCTAGAGCGAATAAACCATAATCGTGTATACAATAGGAAATGTTATATCGCCAGTAGTTAACTTCTGTGCATCAGAGAAGACACCGTAGTCGCTCGGAAAGTTCGAGATGGGTGAGTCTCTCCAGATATCTAAAAGTGAGTTGAGAAGGGTTTCAAGATCTTAGTTCCTAAATACAAGTGAGAGCTACAGGACGAATAGGGAGAAGGATCAGAGCGGCTTCCTTTTTTTGGAATAGGTTGGACAGGTGCGAGCTTCCGTTCCCAATATTGAGGGGGAAGTGCTAGTATTGGAGACTAGAGAAAATGAAAGAAAGAGGGCGAAGAGATTAGCCTTTTCAGTTGGAGAATTTCCCCAACTCACATCATCAGATGCGCGAATTAGAGAGAGAACGCGAGTCTAACTGATAGTGTAGACGATTGCACCGCACCCATCTATTAGTAAGTTAGAGAGAGCAGACACCAGAGAGGAAGTCCATCACTCACTAATACGCCTATGCTTCAATGCAAGATATGCATCGTCAAAGAAGGGTTATCCTGCAACGAGGTCTATACTAGAAACCGTGCTACAAATTAGCAGAAGAGATCGAGTGCGAGAGCCCGAGATTTTTTGCACGAGCACCGGAGCAACGTAGCCGTGTCCTCTAGCCTGTGCCACAATTCACTCAGAGGATCTCAGAAGTGGATGACGAATCGAGACAATGCTCTAGTGCACGCGAAAGTAGAGAATGTGATTCGTCAGAAAGGAATGAGAAGATGGACTGTGAAGCACAAAAATTATTCGCTCGAGCAAGAAGCATATAACGACATGAGACTCATACCCGGAGCGGATGTGGAACCTCTGCATGAGAGAGCTCAACCAATGTGATCAGCTCGCGGCGATCGCTTATACTAATCTAAGAATCGCTCTCTCCAATACGACTCCATCATGGCATACATTCCATATCATCAATACGCCAGCCCCAAGGTGATCTCTCAAGAACAGTCATGATAACTTGGAAACGGCATATAACATTTAATCATCACATGTCCTCAACTCTCTTCGCGCGCCAGACATAGACATTTTGATGAGGAACAGACCACGCCTGAACATTTAAGTAAATCGGTATCACCAGAACCAACAAAATGTACATCGCTTTCACTCTCTCGTCAACTAAATAACAAAACTACTATTTCAAGTCTATTCGTCCGTATTGAACATACTCTCATTGCGAGTTGACAAATTTTTAGTATATCAGAGTCTCATATCCTCAAGTAGCTCATAATGCTGACGGTGTTCAACTCTGCGAGTGGCTCCATCCGGCCTGCAGAATATTAGAATAGGGATATAAATGATGTGTGAATAGATATTGTCTCTCAGTCTCATGTATATTCTCATTGTGGCAATTCAATATGTGTGTTACTTGTATGCTTCCACTTGTACACTTAAAGGACAGTACTAATTAAAGATACATTCTAATATTGAATACTTGCGCGGAATTGGCATGGAGCAGCTTAAATATAATCATACTCGTCATAGGAACTCTCTCTAGAGTTCTGTGTATCGTAGCAAAGTCTGGCCCTCTGTGGACTATGCATTAGATGTTGGATATAACAGCTCGGATTTTCGACTTCATCGTTGTGATCTATATGATGTAGTGATGGATCGTGTTATTATTGAGGGGACTTAAGAATCAAAAATTTTGACGCTAAAATTATTTCCGAGGAGGCTTAGAAATTTTAAAGCCTTCTACATATTTGATATAATATATAGATTTATATATTTAAGATATAGTAAGGATAGTATATTATAATGAGTAGATGTATTAGGATATATTAAATATGTATATAGATATATATATAAATACTTAATATAGATATATATACTAGATTATATATTAATTAATATATTAATATACTATATATATTATTATATATATACTTAGGAGTGTTAAATATAGATAATATATTATTAATTTTTAATATTAATATATATTATTTTTAAAATTAAATTAATAAATTAACAGATAAATAAAAGAAATAGTAAGCGTTCATATATAGAGATTACTAGAATGAATATATATATAGAGATTATATTATTATATATATAGATATAGAGATAATAATATATAATATATATATAAATAAGATATATTAATATATATAAATATAGATATATATTATATAGGATATTTATATCATATATAGACTGATTATTATATCTATATATATATAGATATATTATATTAAATAATATAATAAATGTTTAGCGCACTGTCGACTGCAAAACTTATAGTAGCCTAGCAATATTTGCGATGTACTGCATTAGCTCTCGAGTGCTCTGGCCGAGTGAGGAGTGGCGCTCAGCAATGATGGGAAGGAGTTGCGTAGTGTGCGACCGCAAGTATGAAGCTCAATAATATATTAGATCACCGGGCAGCGCATACTCCGGCAACGTGAGAAAAAACGATGTGTAGGAAAAAAAAGGTATATTTGAGAATGATCTCATATGAGTGTATCGAGGTGAGTAGGGAGAGAGGCGACGTGACTGGATAGAGAGAGAGAGAGTGAAGAGTAGAGATTTTGATACAAAGGATTTTATGTTTGTCAATTAAATGCTCCGCTCTGTAATCGGCAAAATTTTTCTATAAAGTGGCGATCACGTCGTAAAGTCTATCGCTTCAATACAGCTCCCGGGCCCGGACGACCAAAAGATGGAGGTAGTATTAGCCTGCTAAAACGGGTCGAAGGAAGGCCCGATTACTGATCGAAATATAGTATTATAGTATTAGATTATAAGTAACGGATAAGTTGTAGACCAGCAGGGCTAATATAGTACTAAAGCTGCTAGAAAATAAAGGCCCTACTATAACTCATAGGCAACGGTAAGCAACAGAGGGGCAGATACAGGATAGAAGAAACTAAGTCGAGAGGTTGATATAACGAGTAGGGCATATTAGAGGGTAGTATTAACTACACATACACACAACTACTACTAGGATATAGATATATAAGTTTAAATAATATATATATAAGTTAAGATAATATAGATTGCTTAATATTACAGATATATGTATATATTATAGTTAAAGAAAAATATATGAATATATTAAAAGATAATTATGAATAATAATTTATATCACTAAGATATTCAGGCAACATAAGAGAAAGATATATAAGATGTATTTTAATATTTATATATTATAGATCGACGGACGAGATAGGAGTTTTAAGCTCAGCTAGATTAAACTTAGACGACGGCGCCGAGGGTGTGTTCTCGACGCATGAAGGCACAGTACTGATACCAGGGCTGACTGGCAGCACAAAGCGCAGGAAGGAGCCGGACGAGCGCGAGAGCCAGACGCAAAGCCGCGACCCGGTGACCCGCCGGAGGCGGGAGCCGGATGAACGAAGCGAAACCTCGCGGGCGGGGACCGCTCAGAACAAGAGGATATGAAGGGTCTGAGCCGGACGTACGAAGACCTACTCTATTGCGGGGAAATGCCGCGTGGGAAGCCAAGACGTGATGAAAAGGAAGGGGGAGAATAAAGAGAAGAGAAGAAGAGAGAACAGGGAGATCAGGAGAAAGAGGAGGTAGAGAATTTCGAGGAGATCAAGAGGATGGGAAGATAGATGATGCGCGCATAGAACAAGAAAGAGCAAAGAGAGCAAGTGGAGATTATAATACTTAAATTAAAGTAATTATTAATTCTTTTTAACAATAATTTAAATGTTCATCATGTTAATATATAAGCGCAAATATTTAATAGAAACCTTAATATATATGAAGTATTGTTTAATATTCATAAAGTGTTTGTGTTATAGCTTATTAAATGTATTAGAGATAGATATGATATATAAGTAGTGTAGTGGCTTAGTAGAGTAACAGCAAAAAATATAGAATACTAGATACAGTGAAAACTACAAATAAGTGGCTGAGAAGATGAGTAGAAGGAAATGATGATGGGAGTAAAAAAATGAGTAGCGGGAGATAGAGATATGAATATGAATATAGTATAATATAATATATATTAAAGCGAGAAGTAAATATTGAGAATAGATCACCTCCCAATTGTTACTAGAGATATATTCCAAGATAATTCCAAGATATATAATTGAGTAATATATATAGTAATATAGAGAGAATATATAAGACTGATATAGGATATATAGATATATTATAGATATGATAAATATAGATAGAAATTATAACACCACCGCTCACGTGTAATATAGATAGATAGGAATATAGATAGATTGAGATAGAGTAGTAGTGTATAGTAGTCGAAACGAACAGCGATAGTGTGTAAAATGGGAATAGGGACTATTATATATGCCAGAACATAGTTGCAAAAGTTAATTCTTATGAGTAGTCGATAATAGAGAGTGGCATATTCTATTTGTCTGTGGAAAAGGAGGCTGTCGAGCAATTCATGAAGAGGAGATGAAAAACAGGAAAACCTTCCTTCGCGGAAGCATGAACCATCGAAAGGACAGTGTGAAGGAGAGAAGAGGAGAACGCATAAGTAGATATTGAAGAATATAAAACGGTGTGTGGTGTTTAATAAAGAAAAATGCATAAATTTGTTTATCTCAACAAAAAAGAAATCATAGACAATCCTTACTATTTACGACATAAAAGTCTCCTTGGCGAAATAAGGCGCAGCTCTTAGCGTAACACGACCCGGACTAGGGGGAGGTGCCAGGGGAAGGTCGCCCGGCGGCCCACAGAGCGGCGCGAATCAGGCGCCTCGCGCGACAATGAGGAAAAGAAAAGTTGGTATGCAAAAGATGGTGCGGTAAATGAAGAGAGAAAAATAATAGAGACGATTAGACAGATCGGACAAATCTCACGCGCTAAGGTGGGTCCCGGCGGTCAGGAGAGCTACAGGAACGCACTTACAATAAAGAATGTATTGAGGCACGCGTGCGCCCAGCTCCTGGCTCGGAGGGATACTAGAGGACATAGCTAATAATCATCTACTCATGGAAAAGTAATTTAGTTAAGTATAAGTACGATGTATTAGATGTGAGTATTACGTAAGATATATGGAGTGAGATATGATTAGATGATTATAGTATGTAATGAATATTAATGATTTATACTATGAGTTTTAATATAAAGGAGTGTATAGAACAGTATAGTCTCTTTAAGGTAATAAATGATACTCGGAATAATAATGATAATAGATTGATGAGTACTGTGCCAAGAAGTGGTGGAAAGTGAACTGTATGCAATTGGTACTCAGTTAAGAAACTCAGGGGAGCACTCTCGTCGCATATCGCATGGAAAGCCGCGACATAAATAGCAGACTCGAAGACATACTCTGATCTCAGAAGCACTCTTGCACGCCAATAAGCATAGAGTCTCTCGCTTAGGTGCAATGCGTGATATTATCAGAATGACCAGAATGTTCCCTATAGAGCGCGGAAGAGGATCGGATAAAAAATCTCACTCATACAGAGAAAAAAGCGAGTGGGCCGGCGTAGCTCGATCAAATTTGGTTTTCAGGTTGGACATAGCCATGGTATCTTTACTATTTGGGTCTCGAAACTCGTTCCCAGAGAGCGATCTAACTAAGAAGATACGTGGTTTTCTAAGAAGACGCATAAAGGCTTTTTGAATGCTGGATCCTGGTGAAGTATGATGTCCAAAGCAAGAAAGTAAAGGACTCGGGTTGTTAGCCGTATCGTCAACTTACATTAGGGAGATTCTGTGAATAAATAAAATATCTTCATTAAGAAGACGTAGGCATGTGGAATTACCGTGAATATACCAGGTCTTCATGTAAAATTCTCAAATATGATTATCAAAAGACAAAAGGACCAAGTACGTATTTCTCAGAAAAGAGTAAAACAGAGATGAGATATAGTATGTGCGGATCAATTTTAGTATGATTAGCTAATCAAACCACCATGTTATTTGATATAAAATTTTAGTAACATAATTTAATAATAGATTGAAATATAGATAGATGAGTCTATTAAACATTCATCACCTAAATCAATTAAAAATGTTCTCAAAAATCCGCACGAGGCTGGATATTGAGACAAATCACCTTCAGACACGACGAGACGAGAGGAAATCGGCGTAGCACTCCATATCGAGCGAAGAAAGAACGGTGGACAGCAAAGGGACAGTGACGTAAAAATAAGAAATCAATATAGCAGGATAGATATATAGTAGAGACTATCACCAAGAGTGTAGATTAAGATAACTATCAATTATAAAAAGAAGTCCGGACCCTCTCGACATGGAAAAGAGAGTGAACTCATATTATTACATGCATTAGAGAGTGGCCTATGTGGAGAGTCTCTCATCCATGAGAAGTGAGCGGGAAGAGTGGCTAAACATAAGAGTTGCATAACAAGCCGCACCACATCGCTGAATCAGAGCAAAAAAAAGACAAGTAT
The DNA here is from genome assembly GCA_015478945.1 of Trachelipus rathkii. NCBI lineage: Eukaryota > Metazoa > Arthropoda > Malacostraca > Isopoda > Trachelipodidae > Trachelipus > Trachelipus rathkii. The sequence continues at coordinate 20,814 of JABUQX010003684.1, read as the reverse complement.
ATAGCCGCCAACTGGCGGCATAACGGTCAAGACTACCTGACAAAACAGGCGTAACGAGGTTGTACCATTACATTAATGTATTAGCCGTAGATCACTATGTTCCAGCGCGGTGTAAGGGCGTGGCTATCACATGACGCGCTCATAATGCTTAAAGAAAGATAATCAGGTTAGAACTCAAATAACTCAGGACGTAAGCTAATTCCTCTTCATATGGGAAGTAACACATACTAAACACTTTTAAGAACTTTTAATATTGTCAAACCAAGTTGTTAAAAAAAGAAAAAAAAAAAAAAAAAAAAAAAAGCTATTCAAGTTAAAATATCAGGGAGATGTTACACGTAAATAATTTATCGACATATGACCCCTTACCTACAGTTGAAATAATTGAGTGTAACTGGGTTTTATAAAAATTCGTATGAGATTCATACAGTTTAGCGTGATATTTCAACCATCTTCATATATGCAGGAATCTTACGGTCATTTTTATTAAATAACATTAGCATCTTGCAATTAATGTAAAATTTAGAATGAAATGATATTAACTGATAATTTTTTTAAATGATTTGTGGAGTGTTATTTGCGAGGTACACCTTTTAGGATGTAGATGTCCTATTGATAAAAAGTTGTGCATTTGCAGAATTAATAACATCGTAGAGCTTTCTTTAGATTTTGTCATATGAAGTGTATTGAATTTGTAAGAAGCTTAATACAGTAATAGATTGTACAAAAAATAATTATTTTAAGATTTTTTATGATAAATTAAAAATTTATTATAATGTAAAACTATATTGCTTACATAGATTAGGATATTGTTAATCCGTGTAGATCATGGCCTTGAAGTATACTCAATTATGCGATAATATTGACGGATACAATATTAGAAGAGGCTTTACTTCTTTTTGATATAGATTAGTCCTCATATAATAAAGATTGTATCATGAAAACAATAAATTATATTAGAATTATAAATAGAATATAACTTTACAAAAAAAATGTATTAATTTCGTGAATATATTTCAAATAAAAATTTTTATGTTTTTAATTAAAATTGAAATGGGTGCTCATATCTCCACATTTATATAATATTCAAACGTCTAGTTGGTGCGGTAGGAGAGTATCATCTACTCACTTACGAGTTCATGTCTTTTTTAATGCTAGTTGTCATCATGGCGTGTTCAATCAGGGAATTCTGAAACACTTCTTCTGCGGCAATTTTATTGATTTTACGGTCATGAGGCGACTAATACGCAATGTGATAGGTGGCTCGGTTTGCGGTATGCTCGAGTGTCGACTAAATAGTGTGTATATCATTGATACTATAATGAGGTCGAGTATGATGGCTAGATTATATTTACTATTATAGTATATATACATATTTTTTGTACAAATAAAGTTTTGAATAAACCATTTGAACTTGTCATCAGCACAGGACTCTCTCTCTCTCTCTCTCTCTCTCTCTCTCTCTCTTCTCTTCTCTCTCTCTCTCTCTCTCTCGTCCTTCTCTCTCTCTCTCTCTCTCTGCTCTCTCTCTCTTCTTCGTTCTCTCCGGTATATATATATATTATATACTTAAGCTAGTACTATACATATAGTATATATACGCTCATAAGATATAGTATGTATAATAATGCGAGGTATATATAGGTAGGTTAGTCGGAAGATATATGAACCCATATATACGACATATACTATAATATATATTATATATATATTATATATTATATTATCTATATATAGTATAGATATTATATATATATATATATTATATATATATATATATATAGGTATAATATTTAATATATATTGTACTTACGGGCAACGAAGCAGGGTTGTTAATTTTCACGTCTCTCCAGGGATTACTGCTACAAAGCTTGAAGAACTTCTATGGGCTTCTTTATATAGATCATATTCCTCGCGTTGCACCGTGTGACCTCTGTTTTTGGCTCCACGAATCAGGACAGGGAGGTAGGGCAGATTATAGTGTTCCTGAAGGATATCGAATAATACTAGGATGATTTCACCCTGTGTAATTATTGAAGATGGTGCATGCCTGGTTTAAGCGCTTTTATCGGGTTCTTACTAAGCGATTTTGTTCAAATGTTATGTCTCGTAAAACTAGTCTTTCTGATTATCTATTTGAAGGCGTGACCAAGAGTTTGTTCTGCTTAATTAATTAATCTAGGAAGTTAGGTTATTTGTACTTGAGTAACTTAGACCCAACTATCATTATAACTCTGTTATTTACAAAAATATATTGAATATAGGCTATTGATTAAACGTTCTAGATCTGTCTAATATATGAAACTAATGTATAGATTGATAGTAGGTAACATACTTGATATTCTAATAATCATTGTTTTTTCTAAGAGGCCGTGATATTGTACAGGCCATAATTAAAGTAAACATGAAGGTGCTATTGAGCGTTTTCAGGAAATAAGTGCTAAGTTGTCTGCTGAGTGTTTTCTGTGAATGCTAAGTAAGGCCTTATGACAACAGTTAATTCAGATGAATTATATATGTTGATTCATAGAAATTAATTGGTGTGTACACGGCGCTCTTGCTCATGTCGGACTGATTTTTAAGATTCTATACACTTGAATAACAGGACCGCCATTAGTTTATTTCCAAAGACTGAGAGCTCCCTTTGAAATGGTTCAGGTTTTATTAGTTGTTAGTGATCCTCGCCGTGAGGAAGATTGTACGAATGTGGGCCATATTCTCTTTAAGTATTATATAGTTAAATAATCTGAATCTGAAGTTGTCAATTTGCCGGACCTCATAAACAGTTTTATTGGACTTCTTCAATCATTTTTATAATAAGCCCTTTTTGGCTCTCTTCATGGAGGGAGTCCCAGAATTGAAATTGTCTTTGATAGGTGTAAGTTTAACAGGTTCTCTCTTAATACTGCAAATAAAAAGTCCATGCTTTTTACACCTTTGCCAGATAGAACATTAGAGATGAAGGTGAATGGAAAATGTATTGAAAAGGTTCGCTTTTTTAAACTAATCTTGGGGTTGTGATTGAGGAAAATCTGAATTTCTTAATGACCAAGATCAATTTATAGTAATAATCCAAATCCTCATCGGACTGCTGAAGTCATTTTTCTCTAAGCGTAAGTTTTATATCACTGATTAAAGCTGCTTAAATTCTGTGTATGAGGATATAGTATTGTTATTAGAGCTTGTATTATTCTTCTAATGTTGTTGCTAGTTGAGTGCATATTGGGGGGATACCTTGGTTTCTATTCACTGGCGAATTGAGAACCGAACGCTGAATATTCATGTTAATAGAATAATTAGAGTCTTGTGTTTGCCAGTATTGGGTGATTGTTGAGCTCATACTTCTGATTATTATTTATAAGAATTTAGTTGATATACTATTAAGTAAGTGACCGTTGATAAGCTAGACTACTCGTTTGAAACTGTATGTAAAATTAATAAATTACCTCATGGGGATTTCCTGAAATACTCCCGTTGCTTCAGGTGAATGCTAGTGCTAGCTATGAATGCGTCTACTTCACTGAATTTTCGTACTGCCGCATATTCCTAAGAGTGACAATGACTAAATAAATTTTTAATATTCCCTGTATTAAATTTAACAATTCATCCTACCCTGATGAATAATACGCCAAAATAAAGATCTTCTATCGCCTTGTAAGAGGAAATATATAGAGCTTACTTTGCAGTATTTAATTTAAATGCTTGAGCTATTGGGTGTGATTTTTTCTATTTGTTGAAGGGTCTATCTGATTCTTCAGATGGGCTGTTCTTCAAAGATTTACTAAATTATTTATACATTATGTTTCCCCTGTATGTGTTGTGCACAAGTTATATGTATTTTAGATGTATGGTCATATTTTTGTAATTTTTTTGTAATTTGTTAGGAGAAATATATATACCTAGTTATAGTTAGATGATCTATATCTAATTTAATATATCTATCTATCCTATCATAATCTTATCTTATCAGCTCTCTAATCTCTCTATCTCTCTTATCTCTCTAATCTCTCTATCTCTCTATCTCTATCTCTATCTCTATCGTCTATCTCTATCTCTAATTCTGCTATACTCTAGTTCTTTAATCTGCTCTATCTTTAATCTATTCTATCTTTAATCTATCTATCTATCTTATCTATCTTATACTTATCTATCTATCTATCTATTAATATATTTCTTAGTACTATCATATACTATTATCTTGAATTATAACAATCGATATACATTCTAATATACATCTATATATATCTATAAATATTCTATATATCTATATATCTATATACTATCTATCTATCTAGCTAATCATCTATTACTATGAAGTAAAAAAGAGATATTCATTAATGAATATAGATATTATATAAGTCTATTATATAATCTTAATCTATTACTTTCTATCTATCATATCTGTATCATATCCTATCATCTATTTACTATTCTAGTATTATTTTATATACTATACTATTATATTATATAGAATATATAATTATTCTATATATTGATAGTATATATCTAATATATATATTTATATCGAATATTATATTTATATATATAAGATATATCTATATATATAATATAGATATAGTTATATAAATATATATATTATACTAATATATATATTAATATACTATATATATATATATATATAAGTATATATATATATATATATTATAATATATATGATATATATATATATATCTATATATTATATAGTATATATAAAATTATATATATAATATATATATTATATATAATAATAATATATAATATAGATATTAATATAGATTATATATATATATAGTTAATAATTATATTATATATATAATAATATATATATATATATGGAATATACTATATTATAATATATATTATATTAATTTATTAGTATATATATAATCTAGTATATAAAACTTAACTATTAATGATATTATTAATATAATATATATATACTAATTATATATATAATATATGATCATTTATATATATTTATATATAATTAATATATATATATAGATATTATAATATGATATATATATCTACATATATTAATATACTATACTATATATTATAGCTATATAATATATAGTATATATATATTAATATATATATTATATAGTATAATTATTTAATATAATATTATTTTTATATATATATATATATATATATTATAATATACAATATATTATATTATGATATAATATATTCATATATATTATAACTTATATATATTAATATATATACGATATATATATAACCTATAATACAGTGAAATATATAGTAGTGTGGTACTCTCTCAACTAAGGACTATTAACTAGAGTTTATGTACTTATATCACTCTCTATATAGTATATATATACCCTCTGGTTTACTGAACGTGAGGGATATAATATCAATTCAAAATACTATTATATTCTATTTATGGTATTATATCTAAATATAATCTTCTATCACTAGGGGTATATATAATTATATATATATGATATATAATATTATATATATATAATATATATATTAATATATATATATAGTAGATATCATTATATACTATATATATAGTATATATACTATATACTATAATACGATTATATATTTCTTATTTCTTAGGAGAAGGAGACAACTTTATTTCGTCAAGTAGAGAATTCCAAACACAATATATATATAGTAAGAACAGGTAAAACGATATATTACTATTTAATATTTATATTTTATTATTCATTTGAGTAACGTCATAACATTAATATATTCATATATATAAAGTTATATATACTCATAAGGTTATTTTTTTTATATTCCTACCTCTCAGTATATGTAATATACCTATTTATATTTGGGTATCTATATACCGGGTATACCATTATTTTGGGTATATATATATATAAACCTTTTCTCTATTTGTATATATATATTAGTATAGTATATATATATATATATATATATCTAATATAAATATATATATATATTACTATATATATATATATATTATTATATATATATATATATATATATTATTATTATTATATAATAATAGGTTAATTATTTTGAATTAAGAAAGATGGGAAGTGTCTTCTTGAATACATCCATCCTCATTGACATTATTTCACAGGACTGAGTCCAATTCTAAAAGAACATTCTTATATGTATTGAAGATACATGGCAACTATATGATTGACCTTCTACTGACAGAAAGGTTGTTGAGAAATAAAGCTCATTCGGTACGAGTAGAGTCTGACGTGGGTAATCAGTTACTAATTAAGATGTATTTTTTGTAGCCATAATTCGTTAAGGTTTTGTTTAAAATTATTTTTACCTTATGCCTTTTAGTGTTTTTTATTCAATATTGTATAATTTTAACAATATAATTTTTTTTATAAAATTAAAAAACTAATTATGTGAATGGAAAGGTTGCCAGATATTTCCGGATGAATTATTTTAGTGTGATTAAACTTGTACCAGATGATTTCCGGATGACACCGAGTAAGGTGTTCTGTGTCTTTGAACAAGCTCCAAACCTCAGGAGTCCATACCTCAGTTGCGTATCATCACAAGAATAGTAATGGGCATGCTCCGCACGTGTGTGTAGGTCTGTGTGTGTTTGTGTGCTGTTATGGTGTGTTGTGTTTGTTGTGTGTGTTGTGTGCTCGTGTGTTGGTGTGCGTGTTGTATGTCATTTACTTACTTGATATGAGAATATGCTTGAAAAAAAAAAAGTGGACTAGTTACGTTTTTTAATGAATGTTGTTAACTCGTTTTAAGCTGAAGAACTTTGTAATTACTGCTTATTCATTTTAAGGTGTTCAGCGTTTGTCACTGTACATATTTTCTTTAGTTATGATGAGCTAATAATCTTATTAATGTAAACTTTGATACGTTAGAGTATATTCAATAATCAGAAAATTACACATGGTTGTGGTAAATTTTCTTTAAATTTACTATGTTAACTAAAAAGATTGTTCTTTTAAAGAAAGTGTGAATAGAACAAAACGTTTGTCTTGATGTATGTAGTTTACTTCACTGCGTTTAAGTGTAAAACTTGTCAACGACAGTTATCGCTTAGTGTGTTAGTTGTCTTTTACAATTTCTTAGTCAGATTGCTAATAAACTTATAATGTGGAAAACTTTGTTACGTTAGCATATATTCCCTGATCAGTGTATACAAGAATTTGTTTTATGCCTATCAAATGCATGGAACACCACAGTACTGAATCAATAGATCAATAATCAATAGATCACAACTGACTGAGCGGTGGTAATGTGTTGAATGGTGTTTGATTTACATTTACTGCTATAGGATGTAAAAACATGAACATTTAGTAAAAAGTTTGCCTTAATCAATAGATTCAATAGATCACAGAATGATCTGGAGGGGGCTGAAAAACTGAACAAATGACTTTATGCTTTAGGTATGTGGAGACTCAGTCTTTAAATATTAACACATAACAAGGTAAAGACAAGTTTCTTATTATTTATTTTTTTATTTTTTATTTTTTTTATTTTTTTTCTTGAGGGTGAAACCATTATTCTCGAAATCTACAGTTCAATTGACATATATAAAGACACAACTTGTTATACGAAGTTATTAACTCGGCACACCCGCTCCACCACCCGTGCAGCTGTCAACTCCTACTCTCATTCTTCATTCTTCTTCCTTCTCATCTTCCTTCTTCTCTTCCTTTCTTCTTCTTCCTTTCTTCTTCTTCTTCTTCCTCTCTGTTTTTGCATTCCATGCATTTCTTCTTCTTTTCTTCAAAATCGCGGAACCCCCATTCCGCGTGATCCCTGACTCAGAACCGAATCCGCTTCCCAACTCCGACTCCGACTCCAACTCTCTATCCTGCTCCATTCTTCTTCTATGATCAAATTATTTTTTGCAAGCGTCCCCCTTACGGGTGACCAGTTTAAACTAATCTGTCTCCACGAGATTACGTCATCATATAGCTCACATCCAAATTTCACTCCAATACGTTAAGCCTAACATGGTTTCAACGAATTGACCTGCGCTAAGGGGCAACACCCCTAGCGGTGAACCTACGCTCCACCAAAACTCACTGTATCAGTTTAACACATACATTAATTATATACCACAGTTTCAGACGATAGCTTATTTCCTCCTAGCAAAGTGCGTGTGTGAGGTGGTGTGTTGTGTGTGGTGTTTGTGTGTGTGTGTGCAAGCGCACGTAATAAAAAATAATTACGAATAACATGAAAATCAATTAACTTATCAATAAAACACGTGTCCATATCAGCTACGCTGATAAGGACACTCAGAGCTCGTATTGGCAGTGCGCAGATGGCCCACTTACTACTACTATTAATCGAAGGTTATTATTTAATATTTTCTTTCGATTAATTTCATATTATCGAATATACCACGAGAAAGACATTTAAACATCGATATTGGGGAACTATCACGATAAATCATTTGAACATCAATGATCTACCCGACATTTACAAACCTTCTAGAACTCAACAAAAGCCCTTTTGAGGGCTCCGCCCCACTTCTGGCTAAAATCCTGATCAGAGCTCGACACCTCGGAATCGTTCCAGACCTTAAATCGTCTCAGCGACCTTAAAAACCCTAGGTTGATACCTAAAGGAACCTACCATAGGTAAACCACAAAACGATTGTAGGAGTCGGTCTCTCGCAGTTGCGTCAGTTTACCACCTCCTTACACTTAATATATATAAATAATTAAAATATATATATATAATATATATAATATAATAAATATATATTATACAATAAAAAATATTTATAATATATAATACTATATATATAATATATATATATACTATATATATATATTATATATATATATATATGATAATATATATAATATATATATATATATATATATATATATATAAATATATAGTATATATATATATATATATATATATACATAATATATAATATAATATATATATATAATATTAGTAATATATATATATATATATACCTATATATTTTATATATATATAGCTATATATTATATATATTATATTATATATAATTATATATATATATATATATATATATTAATATATATTTATATATATAATAAAATATATATTATCATTATATATATTAATCTATATATATATATAATTATATATATATATTAGAGGTGTACCTGAATTCCGGCCGGAATTTGAATTTTTTTCCTGTCGGCCGGAACCGAACTACTAATTTACTTCTGAGAAAAAAATTTGCTGGAAGAGATTTTATATAACCCATAGCCCATCTTTGAACAAAATATTAATAAGTAGCCTCTGTAGTATTCATACTGTATCACATACCTACGTATTATTTAAAAATAAGTTTACCTCATATACCTCAAATATACGATTAAACATTCACATAAATCCAAATTTAATTTCAAAATAATATACTATATATATACATATTATATATAATATATATCTATATATAATATATAAATTATTATATAATACTATATATATTATACTATATTTATATATATATATATATTATATATATATATATATATTATATATATATTTATTTATTATTTATTATTTTATTATTATTATAAAGTTTAACTTCTTTAAACACTTTTAAAATGTTCAAAGTGGTAAGTAAAAGAAAAAACTGTTCACCAGTATGGGCGATATTTTAAACGTTTTTCTCAAAATCTCCTGCTTCTTGAAATGAAAATAATTCTCTGAATATATGGGAGAGATGGAAAGGAGAGTATTTTCGCGCGTTATACTGCTATGTTGGGAATTAACTTCGAAAATACACTCTTTAATTTCTGCGTCCCTAATTTTGGGAATTTCTCCATCAAGTAAAAAAAAAACTTCAATTTATGTCCATGGCTTTAGCAAAAATTTTCGACAAACCTAATTTGATATGAAGAAGTGGAATGTAGATGATTTTGGGATCAATAAAACGAGTATTCATAATATTTTTTTCACTAGGTGTAAGAGTTATACGTGAAGGTCTAAGTTATTGTAATTAATGGCCGTTTTCTGAATAATGATGGATGACTCATCGCCTGTACCTTCTTTCTGTACTGCTACTACTATATCACTTCCACTTCAATATTGCATTTTTTCCAGCAGTTCATTTTCTATCAATTCTCTTAATTTCAATTAAACGTTGAAAATCTTAAGGATTGCCAACGACGCCCACTCTACTGAGGATGTCTATATACTTTCTCTTCCTTTTTCTTCATAAATCTAAACTCTGTCTTCTTCAGCTCTTCTTCTAAAGTCTGAACTCTGCTGTCATCCTCAGACGCGTTGAATGAAATATGCGGAACTCAACACTATGGAGAAAATTATGATATAAATTATTTTGCCTTATAGTTCCGTTAACCATGAGAAATGTTGCAAAAACTCTAAGAATTTTTTCAAGTATTTAACTTATTAGCAGTCAAGCTTAAATGATGATTTTTCTATACACTATAAACTTGAGAGGCTTTCAAACAGTTTAATTTTTCTGAGAATCAAATTCCCATTTGTATAAATCTGAATTGCATCAAGTGGCTACAGAGATGTGCGATCCAAGTCTCTTTCGTATTCTTAAAAGAGCGCCAGCGCATTACAGACTTAAAAACTGGAATGCTTGAAATGTGGAACAAAATTCAATATTCTTTATTAAATCACATTTCTTTGAGAAACATAAGCAATCTTTAATTAAACAAAATTAAGTTTATGAATAAAACAGAAAAAATGTGATCCTGCTAAATCAGTTTCCAAGTTCCATGTTATATCTAAATCTCGAAGGATCAAATGGATTTTCTTAGGAGGAATTTCCCAATATCATCTATATATCAAAACTCAGTATTGAGTTATTAATTCCATGAACGAGAACACTGTGAAATACTTGCAATGAGTAACAGTTCATTTTTTTAAAACTCGCTGTAAGCCAGAGTGCAGTTAAAAGAAATAATGACTCGTATGAATTACTTTACTCTCTAGATATCTGTAGTACGATATCTAACTCAGTCTGAATAACTTCTCGAATACGCCTTTATCAGAAATCTTCCTGTATGAAGCTTGTCTAACATCTTCCTACAAAATATTTTCTACTATGAATAAGATATTTGGTTGAAGATGGGCAACAAAATTCTATGAATCCCTTCTCTTTTGTGATGTGATGGCGGTTACTTCATTGCGATAAAAATTCAAAATACTTTTCTGTGATTTAGTATATATCCAAAATCTTCTTTTGGGGAGAAACTCTCTCAAAACTCACATATCTCACGATTTGGATCTATTAGCTCTTTAGTGGTTCCCTGTTCTAGAAAACTCATCCCTCTACTAATATAATTTTACTCTTCAGAATATTTTTACCAGTGATTCATAAGTTGCGTTTACCAGCTATAAGATTTTATGATTGAAATTTATTAAAAATTATTTTTTTTTACATTTCTTATAGTTAAACTGAAATTCATACAAAATTCCGTTCGCGCAGCAACGAAAATTTCTTCCGTATACCCTTAATATATAAATATTTAATATAATATAATCATATATCATATATATACTATATATATATATTATATTAATATATATATAATATAATATAATATTATAATATATATATATAAATATATATATATATAATACTATATATATATATATATATATTATATATATTTTTTTTACAGTTAACACCACCACCAAAGCCAATCAAAAGAACAATTCACGGCAAACGCCTAATCTAGGAGGGTTTGCTCAATTTGTCTGAAGCAAGACGAGCCCAAGAAGAGATAACACGACCAGACGTCACCGTACACACCTTGGTCTTGCTTAGTTGGGGATGCTCTAACAGCTGAGCTACCGGACGTCATTGCTTGATTCATTCCTTCTTGACTTATACGAGACGACTCCGCCGAATGTCTTCTTCTTATCTTCCTATAATAAATAACTAAATCCAAAGATGTCTGGTCCATTTATAATTTAATATAACTTTGCTATATCAAAAGAATCAACTAAGAACTTTTGCGTGCTCTCCGTTAATATTAAATAAGATTTATAATTTTTTTTTGTTTACATTTTATAAAATTTTGTTAATTCAATCTAAAATAGTTTCTTCAATCTGAACAAATGTTCTCTCAAGAACCATCTCCTTCACCAGCACTCAAACTTAAATCCCTCGTTGCAACCTCTTGTGTTTTGGTTCTTCTCTTATTTCTTTCTCTAATCCTTTTCTTTTTCCACTCTTTTTAATGCGTCCGTTCCACCGCAGTCGTATATATATATATAATATATAATATAGATACTATATACTATTATATATATTATATATATAATATAATATATACTATAATATATATATACAATAGATAATAATATATTATATAAAATTATAATAACACTATACTATATATATATACTATAATATATACTATATATATCTGAGGTCGATGTTTAAACCATTTAGGTTTAAACCATTTGTTCAAAACCATGTTTTAACTACATAAAAAAACCCAAGTTAATACCATAAAAAACCATGCATAAATAGTTTAAAAAAATTATTTATTAAGGACTTGATCTATTTTCACTCACAAAGCAGCGCCATTTGTTAATGGAAGAGGAAATGAAAGGCAATAAAAAAAATTTCTCGGGGTCGAATTATTGTGAATTGATATATATTATATATATATATAGTAATACTAATATATATATATATATACTTATATATATACTAATATTATTATGAATACTATTATTATACTATATATTATATATATTATATATATATATATATATATAGACTATAAATCTAGACCTCCATATTTCCTTCTCTTTAATAGATGTATTTGGTAAGCTTTTCATGTTATAAACATGATTCTTGTACCTACCTTTTCTTGGCGGGATGATTTTTTTTTTTTTTTTCAATTTTTTTTTTTTTCTTTTAAACCCCCCAATCCCGCATGGTGGGCTAGCTCCCATTTTTCTCCCAAAAAAAAAAACAAGTACACCCAATAAAAACAAACCTTTAAAACTCATTTGTGGAGTGTGGGGCCACAGCATCAACCAAGCTAGAAGAATGACTGTAAACTAAGTGAGAGTTATATTTGAAAAATATGAATATGAGCTATAACAGTCTTAATCCCACCACAACAACAAGATCTATAACAAAAGTATAGAGGAGGTATCATTCAGCGCAGTAAAGAGCTCACTTATTGGCATGATATTCTTTAACCCAAGATAATCATACCACAGTACTTCAGAGGATGAGTATTCAAAAGCAGTGAATTATGGAAATAAAGATTAAGAGCAATTCTCTCCATTGCATAAAATTTACCTATTGGATGATCTTGTGTCAGCAGTGACCTATCTCCCCCATGGTACAGATCCTCAAAGAAAAAATTAGATGAGAAGCAGATATAAAATAATAAGCATATGCAGCAAACTAAATCAACTACTAATGTTGATAAGGGTTATTTCAACTTTTGGACTGTGCACAGCAAACATTAGAAAATAGGTTGAACAGCTAAAGCAGGGAAATTAGTTTATGTATAAAATTCTTAATGATAATTTTCAGTTTCGACTTTTAATAATGACTCTCCTCTCTCTCTCCTCTCTCTCTCTCTCTCTCCTCTCCTCTATATATAGTATACTATATATATATAATACTATATAATATTATAATATATAACATAATATATAATACACTATATATATATTACTATTTATATATATTAATATAATATACAATAATACACTATATATATACTAATATATATATATTAATTAATATATATTAAACTATAAATATATATATAATGATATACTATATATATATATATATATATAATATTATATATACTATATATATATATATATATATATATATATATATATATATAATAAAATATATTATATATATTCCTAGTATAAAAATAAAGGTACATAGAATTCATTTGCGTATATCATATAGGTAATTGAAAAACTTTCTTTAGCATTTTTTTTTTTTTTAAAATAATAAAATAAAACCTTTTTCATATAGAGTTTATATATTATAAATATACCATCTTATTTTTTACTTATGAGTTTATGTAAAACTCAAAAATAATAAATTATATACAGTTTACAGTTATCAAAAAAAATTGAAATATTATAATCTAAAAACTTTTAAGAATTTTAAAATATGTTTAGCACAATTGTATATACTTTCGCAATAGTGTTTTTGCTTTAAATCTATTAAAACAATAAAAAACCACATTAAAACCCATTAAAATAGCATAAAAACCCCCAAAAACAAACAAACAAAAACAAAACATTGTTTTATTTGTTTATTTTAAAAAAACAATGTTTTTGTTTTTTTTTTTAAAAAATTTTTTTTTTTACAAAATATTTTTTATTACTATCTATATATATATATATATATATAATATATATATATACATATATATATATATACTATATATATATATATATATTATATATATATATCACATATACCAGCTTTAATCCTTTTTCTAGTTTTAGATTAATAATATATATTAAAATACCATATAAATATTTATATAAAAATTGAATAGATAATAATCTATATACCATATATATATATATATATATATAATATACTATATATAAATAATATATATATATAATTATAGGCTGAGGCTTACCCCTCCTTCGGAGGTAATGCCCGCTCTGCACCCCTTCGGTGATCACCCCACGCAGATTCACACCCTTCAAGGGCCGCATCCCTTTGGATTTCTCTTGGAAGTAAACTGTGCTTTAGATACTCTGGGTTAATGAAAACTGTTTATCGTAAGTTAATACGTTATGTAAATATTACTATGACAATGTGAAAAATAACACTGACCGTTCTTCTAAATGTTGAAGACTGACATTCTATTTTTCAAATTTTCATTTCTTTTTATAAACGTTAACTAATATAATTTTTCCAAGTTAAACATACATATATCGTTTACTATTTTTTATAATTTTTATTTTACACTTATACTTTGTTGTTTTAATTTTATTATTGTAATTTTATTTTTATTTCTTTATTAAATTTATTTTATTATTTTTGTTTTATTTGCTATTTTTCATTTTTATTTTTTATTTTTATTAAATTTATTTTTCTAACTTTTTTTTTTGTTAAGTTTTATTTTGCATTTATTTATTTATGATGTCAATTATTTAAATTTTAACTTTTAACTACAAATTTATAAATTCTTTGTAAGTTTCATTTTGCATTTATAATTTTATAATGTTTTATTTATTTTAATTTTTTATTTTTTTTTTATTTTTATTTTTAATTTTCTAACATGGAACTTTGGTCAATGCTAGCAGTTTATTCGTGTTGTGGTGTGTGTTGTGTGTGTGTGTGTGTGTGTGTGTGTGTGTCATTATTCTTAGTTCATTACAATAGTTACGTAGGATATGAATAAATCTTTTGATAAAATGCTTACATGTTAATGTTAAAATTTAAATGTTATGTAAAATATGCATGAAATGCATAAATATGTTACGTTTTTGTATGCTATTTAGTTACTTTACTGTTGTAACTGTGGAACTTTGTTAAATGTTAGCAGTTTATTCGTGCTTAAGTATGTTAGGATTTGTCGTGTACATGTATTTTAGTTCAGTGATTTATTTACTATTAATGTGAAAAAACTCTATTAGGTTAGCATATATTCCTGGTGTGTGTGTGTGTGTGGTGTGCTGTGTGTGGTGTGTGTGTGTTGTGGTGTGTGTGTGTGTGTGCGTGTGTGTCCCATTTATCTTAGTTCTTACAATATTTAGGTCGATAGGACATGATTAAACTCTTTACTAAATTCTTGTTACTATCGTTTTAAAATATAATATCATTACTCGTTACATATCTGATGTCTGTTCTACATGTAACAAATGACATTCCATTAGAATCGCTCAGAGATAAATCATCAGTCAAATTGTTGAAGACTGACATTTAATTCAGAAATTCATTTTCTTTTATAACGTTAACTAATATAATTTTTCCCTAAGTTGAAGCATACAATATTGTTTACTATTTTTTTAAAATTTTTTTATTTACATGATACTTTGGTTTAATTTTATTATTTAATTTTATTTTTTATTTTTAGTTTAAATTTATTTTTTTTATTTGCGATTTTCCTTTTTTTATTTTATTTAAAAAGTTTATTTTTGAATTTAATTTTTTCTTTTTAATTTTTTTGTTTTTTTTTTCTTTATGTTTTTATTGCAAAATCACTTTTTTTTAATTTTGTTTATTATTTTAATTTTTTAATTTTTTTTATTTTTAAATTTTTGATTTCTTTTTCCGTAAGTTTTATTTTTCAATACTTTCAAATTTTTTCAGATTTTGTCATAATTTTTTAATTTGTTTAAGTTTTTTTAATTTTTAATTTTCTAACATGGAACTTTTATAATGCATAGCAGTATTATTACGTGTGTGTGTGTGTGTGTGTTTGCGTGTGCTGTGTGTGTGTTGTTGTGTGTGTTGTGTGTGTGTGTTGTGTGTCTTGTCATTTATTCTTAGTTCATTACAATAGTTAAGTTAGGATATGATAATTTTGTTAAATGTTACTATGTTATGTAAAAATAACATTGATATGTTAAGATAGTGCATGAAAAATAAGTGTGAGTGGGATTTTTTATAAGTTAATTGTGTTTGCTTTATGTTGTTAAGTGGAAGATTGGTTATGCAACCAGAATTCGTGCATCAAGGTATGTTAGTTTGTCGTGTAATTATATTTTAGTTCAGTGATGTTATTTACTTTCATTAACTGTGAAAACTTTATTAGGTTACATATATTCCTGGGTATGTGTGTGTGTGTGTGTGTGTGTGATGTGTGTGTGCGGTTTGGTGTGTGTGTTGTCATTTTTCTTAGTTCATTATAACTTTAGTTAAGAATTGATAATCTTTTATAAATGTTTACTATCTTTTAAAACTATAAGTAGGTCTAACTGTTTACAGTAACTGATTCTGTTTCTGAACATGTACATATCGTCAATGTGCATTGGGCACTTGTTAAGATATCACAACATTTCTAATGTTGAAGACTGACATTTCTTTTTCAATTTCATTTTCTTTTATAAACGTTAACTAATATAATTTTTTCCCTTAAACTGAAACATACACTGTTTACTATTTTTTTATATTTTATTTTACAGTTAACACCATGTTTTTTAGTTTTATATTTTAATTTTTTATTTTTTATTTTATTCGTAAATTGTATTTTTTTTTTTATTGCATTTTTCATTTTTATTTTTATTTTTATTAAATTTATTTTCTAAATTTTTTTTTTTTTTTTTTTTTCTTTGTTATGTTTTATTTTGCATTATACTTTGTTTAATTATTTTTACTTTATTTTAATTTTTTATTTTTTTATTTTTTAATTATTCTTTTGTAAGTTTTATTTTGCATTTATACTTTGTTAATTTTTTTATTTTAATTTTTAATTTTTTTTAATTTTTTATATTTTTTAATTTTTCAACATGGAAACTTTTTGATTTATAATTAGTTTGTGTGTTTGTGTTGTGTGTGTGTGCGTGTGTGTGTGTGGTGTGTTGTGTGTGTGTTTGTGTGGTGTGTTTCATTTATTCTTAGTTCATTTCAATAGTTAGGTTAGGATATGGATAAATCTTTGATAAATGTTACTAGTTAATGTAAAATTACATATATTTAAAGATGTGCATGAAAAAGTGTGAGTAGTGACGTTTTTGTATGCTAGTTAGTTACTTTAACTGTTGTTAAGTGGAACTTTGTTAATGTAGCAGTTTATTCGTGCTTAACGGTATGTTAGTTTGCGTACATATATTTTAGTTCAGGTGATGTTATGTTGGCTTTTTAATTGGAAAACTTTGCTACGTTAGCATATATTCCTGGGTATGTGTGTGTGTGTTAGTGGTGTGGTTGTGTAGTGTTGTTGTGTGTGTGTTGTGGTGTTGTGTGTCTTTTATTCTAGTCAGACAATAGTTAAGTTAGAATGATAAATCTTTTGTAAAATGTTACAATCGTCTTTAATAATATAATATCATTACTGTTTACCATAACTGATTCTGTTCTACATTGTACTTATCGTCAATTGCATTGCATCTTGAAAGATAACCATTTTCTAAAGGTTGAAGAGTGACATTTCTATTTCAAATTTCCATTTTTCCTTTTTAAAACGAACTATTACTCAATTTTTCCCTAAGTTAAACATTAGCATTATAATGAATGCATGGTTTTTAGAATTTTCTTACTACTACTTTTTATGAATATAATTTTTCAATTGTTTTAATTTTTATTTTATTTTTGATTTCAACTTTAATTATAATTTATTTCTATTTTCATTTTATTTAATCCACATTTAAATTATTTTCTCACTTTTTTGAATAAGCCGTCTCTTTTCGTAGTATTAAAAAAGTTTAAATTATTATTTATTTTAATTTTTAACTTTTTAATTTTCCTAATTTTTTTAATTTTCGATTTGTTATTTCTTTTTGTAAGACTTGTAAATGTTTTGTGTCTATTTTAATTTATTAATTTTTAATTTTTTAATTTTTATTTTCTTTGTTATAAAATTTAATTGGAAAAAAATCTTTTGTAATTTTTTTATTTTTATTTTAATTTGAACAAAAAAATTTTTTTAATTTTTTTAATCTCTTTTGTAAGTTTTATTTTGCATTATACGGTGTTTGGGATTAAAATGAAATTTTATTTTTTTAATTTTGGTATAATTTTACAAATTTTTTAATTTTTAATCTATCCATTGGCATAAATTTTGCTTTTATACTTTGTTTAATTTTTTTTATTTTAATTTTTAATTTTTAAATTTTCTTTTAATCCTTCTTGTTGTAACCAGGAACTTTGACAAACTAGCCGATTATTCGTGGTGAGTGTGTGTGGGTGTGTGTGTGTTGGTGTGGTGTTGTGTGTGTGTGTGTGTGTGTGTGTGTGTGTATGTCATTATCTTTTAGTTCATTACAAAGTAGTTAGGATATGGATAAATCGTTTGATAAATTTACTATGTGTAAGTATATTAACATTGATAGGTTTAAGAGATATGCATGAAAAAGTGTGAGTAGGTACGTTTGTATGCTATGTTGTTTACTTTACTGTTGCTAAGTGGAACTTTGTTAATTGTGAGCATTTATTCGGCTTAAGTATGTTTAGTTTGTCGTTGTACTTTATATTTTTAGTTCAGGTATGATATGTTAGCTTATTGATGTGAAAACTTTGTTCGTTAGCATATACTCGTTAATGAGTTACAGCGAAGCTTGACACACATATTAGATTTATTCAGATGCATTCTCTCACTGTCATTTGAATCAATATATCAATAGATCAATAGATCAAGATGGTCATGAGGGTGGCCGAATGCTGTGGTATGTGGTTTGATTTACTATTTACTGATTTAGGGTATGTAAAGACTTACAATTTTAGTAAAAATTTGACCTTAATCAAATAGATCAATAGATCACAGATGTCAGGAGGGAGGTTGGGAGGTTGGATAGTGATTTACTGCTTTAGGGTATGTAAAACATGAAAATTTAGTAAAATTTAACCTTAATCAAGTAGATCAATAGATCACAGATGGTCAGGAGGGAGGTTGGATATATGTTTGATTGATTTACTGCTTTAGGGTTGTAAAAACGTAAATTTGTAAGTTATAAACATAAAAAAAGTGTAAGAAATTTATTTATGTATTTATTTATTTGATTTATTTTTTTTTCTTGATGTTCTGAAACCATGATTTTCGAAATCTACAGATCCAATAACCTATCATAAAAGACACCAACATGTGTTGTTATACGATGTTATTCAACTGGCACCGGCACCGCTCCAGCAACCAGGTGCCAGTATCTACTCGAATCCTTCCTCAGACTCCTTCCACCTTCATTCTTCTTCCTCCTCCTTCCTTCCTCCATTCTTCCTTTCTTCTTGCTTCTTCTTCGCTCTTTTTTGAATTCATGCATTTCTCTCTTTTTCTTCAACACATGGGACCCCCCTCCAGGGGGTCTCTGGACTCCGAAACCCAAATCCACTCAACTCCTCCGACTCCGAATCCTTCAGCCTTTCTCCAAGTTTCACGTCTTCTACGATACTTTAATTTTTTTTTGTGGGCACGTCCCCTCTTACGAGGGCGCAGAGGACTAATTAGTCTCCGACTTAGATACGTCATCATATAGCTCACATCCAAATTTTAGCCAAATACGATAATAACATGGTTTTCAGGCGAATTTGACCTTGGCGCTAAGGGCAGCACCCCCTTAGGGTAACCTAGGGCCACCAAAACTCACCTATGCATCAGTTTATTCAATAATAGATCTATATCCAACGTTTGAACAGCGGATACCCTCTATTCTCCTAGCGAAAAGTGGTCGCAAACCTGGGCGATCCACATACAGGATTACTCGAATGTTAATTATTATTTAGTTTCACAAGAAATGAAAAACTTTGATTACATTTTTCATTGTTAAATACCAACCAGAACACGTAGAAAGACCATTTAAACATCGATATAGGGGTAATTGATCACCGATAAAATCGCATTGAGCCATCAAAAATGATCTCCCAACGGATGATTTAAACCTCTTAGAACCAACAAGCCTCCTTTGGGGGCTCGCGCCCCCTTTGGAGGCTAAGACCTTCCAAATAACGGCTCTCCAACCTTACAATTCGTCCTCACACCTTAAAAACCTAACCTACACGTCAACCGTTGGAAAAACCATAATGCTTGCAAAAATGTTGCTTTGCAACATTTGCAACATCCGTTGCAACTTCCGGAGTTCAGTCGCTGCAGTTCTCCCCACCCCTATACTTACTATATATATTATATATAACTATATAGTATATAGCTATATATATATACATAATATATTATATATATATTATTTATA
>JABUQX010003683.1:10000-20000 GCA_015478945.1 Trachelipus rathkii | reverse complement strand
CATCAACATATATCCTAAATATATTAAACTCAGACACTTTTCAGCTGCCACCATCTAACATAAACTTCACACTGAGGATGTCCTCACTCACAACCATATAAACCTATACTCTTATCCACGTTTACTTTCAAGCCCTCCTTTCACACACCCTGCCAAAACTCTCTCTACCAATCCTCTCAAACTCTCTTCAGATTCGCCACACAGAACCAAATCATCCGCATTATAATAGGTAGGGCACCCTCCATCATCTCATTCTCCACCATTCTAACACCATTCCTGCCATCCCCACCTCCAATTCTTCATAACCCCATCCATATACAAATGAAAAACCAAGGAGATAACACAACCCTGTCTTACTTCGCTATTAATCCTAAACCAATCACCATTGACCACCATTTATTTCTTACACACGCTTCACTATCGGTCATACATAACTTTTGATTCCATTCAGGAGCCTACCACAAACACCATATATCACTAACCACCTGCATAACGCTTCCCTAAACTCTATCATACGCCTGGCAATCCATAAAAACCTAAAATACAATTTATTCTTCTTCTCCTCATTTTCTCAATCATTTGTATCAATGTAAAGATTTGATCCACACAGCCTCTACCACTCCTAAACGCACCTTGTTCTTCACCAACAGTCCCTCAGTCACTCGACGCATCCTTTCGACCAAAAATACCATCATTATACCTTCCCTACAACACTCATATATATATATATATCTTAATTTCTACAGTTCCCCTTTCTCCCTTACCCTTAACAAAGTACTATTACCCGCTCTCTCCAATCCCTTGAACTATACCCTCCATAAAGCTATTATTACAACAAACTTTCCAAAATCCAAATCATCACCATTCTCGCCTTCCGCTCTTGATCATTTCACTAGTAATTTCATCATATACCTGCAATTTACCATTCTCCAACTTTCTCACCCTACCCATTACTCCTCCCTTACTAATAACCTCATCCCCAAAAACCATTCCTTCTTGGCACCATCAAACCACACACATTCACTACACCTCATCATTACTGTTATTATGCAGATTTTTCGAAGTGTTCTTCCAACACTCCCTCATCATGATTTCATCAGTTACAAAACACCATCCCTATTCCATTATTCTAAGCAAGATTCCCCTTTATTCTCATTCTTAACTTTCGCGCTTCCTTCCAGAACAGCTTCCTATTTCCTTTATGTCCTCATTCATCCTCCTTCCAAACTGTTCATTTTACCTCTTGTTTTCTCCACGTATACCACCTTTTAGTATTTCTTTTTCCTCCTTATATAATTCCAAGCATCCTTATTTTTGAAACTTCATCATTTTGCTTTTAGTACATTCAACCACGCTTCTTTATTACCTTAACCGCTTTCATCACCTCTTCATTCCACCGATTCGCTGTAACATTCTTACTCCTCTTTACACATCCACACACTTCCTTTCACTACTAACAATTGCTTCCTCATTTGCCCCCAGATTTCTCAGTATCAACTTGTTCACATTCCAACCGTTACTAAGCGAGCTCCTCTTCACTAACTTATCCTTATTATCTGCACACTAACTTCTCACTCTTAATTTACCCTCTTCCTTCTTACCTCTATCCTCTCCATCCAAGCCCCACTAACTTAAATTTTTACAAGAACAACATAATATCATAATCCATTCCTAACCCCTAACTATTTACATCCAACACATACTCAACATCTCCTTCTTCACCAACCCTAAATCAATCATACTTCACTTCGATACCATCTCTACCTATCCCAACTCTAGTATACTTATGGAATCTTGTGTTAAAGAAGATTACTTACACACATACCTCTCTCTCAATAAATCAATCACCTTCCTACCATCTCATTTTCCCGCACCCAAAAACCACCTGTTATACATCCCTTTTCTCACCTATCAACCATTCAGGTCCCCCAAACTATCATCTGAAGCTCCTACTCACCATCCAAAACATCATTCATATTTATCCCAAAAAAATCGTACTCTCTTCAACTTTCCCTCAGATGGACCATACGTCACAACACACATACCTTGACCTTTCAAACTTAAATTAACCATTAGAATTCTAGGACTCACACAGTCAAAGTCTACCATAGCTCTGTACCACAGTCACTCATCAAAATTGCCAATCCTTCTCTTTCCTCTCTCATTCTCTTCCCCACCAGCACGCACACATTCCACATCACACCACTTAATTCACCTTTCCTTTCATCTTTGTTTCATCCACAGCAAAATCAAATTAGCCCTTTCTAAATACATCCATCACCTCTCTCCTCTTTCTCCTCACATTTATTCCTCTGACATTCCAGTACCCATACGATTCATACCATTTCGCCGAAAGATAGAGTCCGTTTTACGCAGCATCACGACCTTCTCCGAGCCTGGCATTAGCATTCCTTGCAAGAAATAGATGGTAGTATGCAGCCAACCCAACTACCAGTCCCTTAGTCGACTTCTACTACACGCAGGACATACGATGTGGGAATTCTTCTCCCCCGCACACAGGATAATGAGTAGTAGGATGTCTGATAAGGTGTTATCTAGAAGGTGGTACTTTAATCATTGTATATGATATGTGGATAAATGTGGTTAGTAATATGTGACCTGGAAGATGAGATGTGTGAAGCATATGAACCAAAAGAGAAAAGGCGCACCATTAAAAATTATATATATATACTATAATATATATATATATAGATTTATATTATATTATATATATTATATATATATATATATATATATATATAAATATATATATATATATAATATATAAATAATACCATATAATATATATATATATAGTAATTATATTATATATATATATAAATATATATATATATATATATAATATATAATTATATATATATATAGATATATTATACAGGATAAACTAAGTTAGAGATTTCAAAATGGCAGCAATTGGCTATTTCTATTCAGAATGCAAAAATAAAAAAGTTCGGTACTTTATAGAAAACTTTAATTAATTAAGTTTAATATGTTAGAAAAATATTGTTCAACGTAAACCACATATCGAAAACACCTCATGATATTTAAGTATATTACCACTCTGATGCATAAAATACTTTCATTTGATTAAATATGAAATAGTAACAATGCTAAACTGGGAAACAGTCAGTTCGATCATGCACAAAAGAGTTTACCTAACTACCAGTTACTCATGGGGTCACAATACATCTATTGGATTCTTTAAATTAATGAGACATTTAAAACGCTATCATCCAGACATTGCTGCAATTGTTAAAAAGAAAGGTGAAGCTAAAGTAATCAGGATAAACCTTTAATTCTTATTTCAGAAACTCAGACTGAAGGTTTATTATTTTCGGCAGCCATGATGACTGATGATGTCCATGTTAAGTGGCAAATTCAAAATACAATTGATTTTAATGGTTGTAAAGATAGTGACCCATTAGTTTTCTTGCAGACCAGTATTTAAAGCACTGTGTAGACATGCTATAGAAACTGGAAGTCCCTTATAAGTTGGAAAATAATATTTGTAAATAATTCTTAGAAAAAAAATAAAACAAAAAATAGTCTTAAAAATTGCATAAAGGCGCTTTGTGCATTTAAAAATAGATACTTACACATGGGGCAAAGCTAAATTATTTTGTCATTAATTTTATATATGTGGACGAAAAGAAAAAAACAATATTTCTAAAAAATACATTAAAAAGAAAAAAATCACATTTTACGAATATATTCAAGAATTTGTTTACTGACATCTTAAAAAATTCGAAAAAACAAGAGACAAGTAATTAGCTTACGTACGGATAACGCATCAAACAGATCAGTACGA
Organism: Trachelipus rathkii; assembly: GCA_015478945.1. Taxonomy (NCBI): domain Eukaryota; kingdom Metazoa; phylum Arthropoda; class Malacostraca; order Isopoda; family Trachelipodidae; genus Trachelipus; species Trachelipus rathkii. Next base: position 16,171 of record JABUQX010003683.1, on the reverse strand, counting down.
TTGAAAATTAAATAAAGACAATGAGGGTGAGGAAATAGAAGCTGGTAATGTATACTGATTTTATTGAATGGTCTAAAACGAAGAATAATAGTTGTTTTCAGAATGAACTTGATAATACTATGAAAAGACTATGTTCCGATAACGTCAACATTGCACAATGAATGTGCTATTCATACTTTTTCAGTTAGAGTGCGTTGATGTCTCCACAATACTCATAGAGCAAATCTTATAAGCCAGGCGAGACAAATAGCAAAAGCAAGCCACTGTACCCAAAAAATAATGGAAGTTCTAAAGAATCAAGTTGCAAAAGTTGGCAAATTCTTACGTCAAGAACAAGATGGGAATACATTCTTATGCTCTAAAAGGCTTCTGCACTAAAAGATTATAGATATAAGTATGATGGCTTGCCGGGTACTTCTGACTTGTCTCTCTCCGACTGTCATGGAACAAATCGACACCGAAGATATTAAAACACCCATACTTATAACAACAAAAAATATTCAAATCAGAAGACTTGCTGCAGGAAAATTTTTATAGAGAAAGGAGATTTAAGCAAATCACAAATAAATCCATGAAAAGGAAGGGAAGAATGTTAACTGAAATAAAATATTTTTGTGACAATCTTTGTTGGAATCTTTCCCAAACTGGAAGAATTCTTGATATTTAAAGGCTAGGAGGTTCTTTGGAACTAGGACTAAAAATGAATAACGCTATGAACAAACATCTTGCGCCGGATCAGAGTAGTCAGCAGTTCAGAATCCTCGCTTGATAGAATTTTGTTCAGATGAAGATTGAGAATTCAAAATTGCCAGATAATGGGAAAAATTGGACATGCAGGAAAGCGATTGAAAAAACTAAAAAACAATCTACTAGTAAAAGACATCAACCTAAATATCTTCTAGAAAAATAAAGGTAGAATTCCATAAGTCATTAAATGGAATAATGAAAATCGACCGGAAATCAAAGTTATCAGTTAAAGAGCCAATCAATTGCTATCCTAAAAATTTGCAAGATGCCGCTTGCACAATTACAGCTTTGCCTCCTTTTCAAGTGAATGTTGAGAGCTTATTTTCTGCTTAAAAATATAAAATCGATCTAAGAATCGGTTAAAGAGATTTTATGATGAAGTTTACTTTAAGAACACTTTTTTGAATAAATTTATATCACATATGCTCAGGCAGTTCAAAGAAATTATTTTAAAAATAGAGAAGTGAATTTTATAATTTATATATAATATAATATATATATAATATATATATATAATATAAAATAAGATATTATATATATATATATAATATATATATATATATATATATAATATATATATAATATATATATATATATATATATATTATTATAATATTATATATAATATATATATATATTAATATATATATATATATATAATATAATATATATATAATATATACTATATATATATATAATATATAATATATATATATATATATATATATATATACTATATCTGTTTTGAATAAAATTATGTAACATATGATCAGGCAGCTCACAAGAGGAACTATTTAAACTTATAGGAATCTAAACTATATTTTATTCTTTTAGGAAAAAAAATATAATAAAATTATATATACGTAATTGTACAGCAGGTTCATCGTTCAAAAGATATTATATTAAAATTTAGGAGAAAGTGGAATGATTCCTTTTCTGTATTCTTTAATTCTTATTTTTAAAAATATTTTCTAAGTTTTAAAATTCTAAGCTAATAAAGATGTCAGTAACAAACATTTAATTTCACATACCCTCAAAATTTTGTATCAGAATTAATGGATCATGACTGTGAAATTGGGAGAAATAATTATAACTGCGTCGGAGCCGGAAACCGAGTCGGAGCGAACAATTTCAAAATGCCGTAGCCGGAGCCGGAGTCAGATGCCGGGTAATTTTTAAAATGCTGGAGCCGGAGCCGGAGTCGAGCCGGTAATTAAAATGCTGAGGAGTCAGACCAAGTTCTTGATAATTGCATTGCCAGAGGTGCAGCAGAAATCTTACAACGCCCATTTTACAACATTTCTAAACCCGCTAAAATAGACAAATGAGAAGGCTCGATATTAGCTGGGGACATGACAACCTAGGGCCCGTCGTATACTGCAGGTATAACTTCTCGCCACTCATATACGTGCTGGAGTCTTGTGCTCCAGCGATGTGAAGCTTTCTGTTCGTCCCCTATTGTCTCACTCTAACACCTCCACCAAAGGAGACTCCCTCAATAAACAAATCGCTTCCATTCAGCGGACCTCACTGCATCTCATTACTGCCCCCTCACACAAAAGCTCGGTACTCGGTGATATGGACCTGCACCCTTTCCGACTTCATTCATTTCCAGTCTGTCGGCATCCACAACAAGTTGCGTTGTTGAATTAGATTAGAAGAGTGTGTGAATCAGATTTAGGGAAAGCCACCCCAATATACAACTGACGAAGCCAGCTTTGGTATATTTCCATGCAAAACAGCATTTTTTTGGATTACACGTTACCTCTAGATTGCGATCTTGCTTCATATGAAATCCTTGTCATCTCCAGTCTATCGATGATTGTTGATGAGGGTAAGCCTCATTTAAGACAATAAGTTTTTACAGCGTCCACTGAACACGAAAAGTATGGCTTTTTTATTAATGGATTTGCAGCGGCTATTATGCCTTAATCTTAGAAACACAATCTACATTATTTAAGGAAAAATGTACGTCTGTTGCGTTATCTCTTGGGAAATACAGCTTTTGTTTCAGGAATTTCCCTCCTTCAGTTACATTGCTGGCCTCTAGCATTGGCTGAGAGAGAACAAAAAGAAAAGAGGTGGAGAATAGAATATTAATCGTAAGATAGTTTCCTACACCTCACTCCCTTCGCATTGTTCTACACACACTGGCTGCCCCATATACATTTAAGAGTGAACTTCCACAATTCTGCTCTGTGTATTTAGCCTCAGTGTTCCGGTTTCCAAATCGAAATTTCTGAGAAAACCTTTTGAACAACTTTCCTCTCCTGTTGCTGTCCTTAAGAGACTTCACATATCGACACCCTCTGTAGGAGATTCGTCACCTACCTTAATACTAACATTTGTGGACCTATACCGCAGTTTTGATTAGCTTCCTTAACCCTGGTTTGCACATAATGAACGATTGACCAACATACATCCTCTGTATGGACGCAGTTTCTGCTCCTCGTTCATGTAAATTTCTCTGGTTCAAGATCAGCATTCTACAACTGAGCGTTTGTTATGATCTTTCTCAGCACCTCTCCACTCTCTAGTTGGAGATAAAAGAAGCGGATGAAGATCCTTTATTGTGCCAGGGAAACTACACGTTCCCGTCACTGAGCCTTTCGCATAATAGAGGAGGAAGTTTTTATGCATTGCTTCGCTAGTCTGTCAGCTGTTGAGACATTTATTCCCTTGCCGTCGGCTTCTGACACCCTAAGGCTCATTGGTGGCTTTCGAGTGTGCCCAAATAGATAAGAAAGCTTAGCAATAAGAGCACCATGTGAACATAATTTAGTTGCATACAAAAAACACAATGGCAAGATCTGCAGATTAATCGATGGCACGCTAGGGAATTTTCAAAGACCTATGTTTTGATGATGGTCAATGAGTCCAAAACAGCTCTCATCGGGTCTGGTATGTCATAGTAAAATTTCCAACCTTCTAATAGTCCTTTCCCCTTTGTTCTCTGATATCGTGATACCCCTCTTAGATAATATCTCATCCGGTCATTCGCCATCAACTTTACAATTGATCCATGTGTTAACGACTGACATTCGGAAAGGCTTTTTCAGGAATAGAATGGTGTTGGGTGCTCTTCTGATTTTAAAAAAAAAGCCTATGATACCCACCTGGGGGAATGGCGTCCTTCTTTAAATTCATTCCCTTGGCGTTCGGAATAGCTTTCATGTTTCAATCAATGCTCTTATCATCAAGCAAAATCCAAGTAAGAACTCCTCTGCTCTCTCGAGGTCATTCTCATGAGTGTTCTCATGGCTGCTCCCAAATGTAATATTGTTTGCTCGATTAATGATATAGTCTCTGCAGTTCTCAAATGCCCACGCCGGAAGCTATATTAAGATTTCGAGAAACTATCTTTTGCAGATCATATTCGAACATCCACGATGTTATTAGAGGTATTACCTCAACATACATTGTTCAAGAGTTTTTATTGAACGTTTTGAATATGACGCGTTCAGCGAAAATTTGTGTCAAGACTGCTGAGCACGAACAGAAGATGTCGAGTTCTGTCTGAACAGAACTCAAACCACAACGCAAAGATAACCTCAACTCATCCCAATATCATAATTGGAATCATGGGTTTCGATTATAATCCTGAGATAAGCAGGCAGTCGTGCAGTGGAGTGGCCAAATTCGCCGTTAACAAAAAAACGCATTAAGTTGCAGCAATTCAAAGTCAATGATGTCTTACACAGTCAATGAGCCTTTTATTCATACTTCTTTTTGTGGCTTATCAAAACTCTTCTACAAATGATTTTCCTCCATTCAATACATTTTTCAGTCTTGAAGATCTATTTTCATTCATTCTTCAAAGATTGCTAACAACTGAAGTACTTCACCCTTCATTCCTTATTTCCTTAGCTTTACCAAAGATTATTTATAAACAATAATAAATAAAAAAATTACAAAAAAATAAACAATAAAAAATGTTTATATAAATTCTTCTCCAACCTCAATCATACCTTTTATTCACAAATACTATAATGTAAGATTTAAGACCAGAATTTATTTCGTTTGTAGAAACTTCCTTTTCTCTTTCTTTCATCAATTTTTATGTAGGCATCTTACCTCCTGAGCTGAAAAGGTAATAATTAATTATTATTATGTGACATATTTGGAAAAAATGAAATTAAACATAAATAATAATAATAATATAATAATAATAATAATAACTAATTAATAATAATAATAATAATAATAATAATAATAATCCACAATCTTTCCCAAAGACTGGGGGTAAGGTGGGTACCATGCACCAGAAACAGAAAAGTAGTAGAAGAACATGACACAAGTCGAAGAAAGCCAGCCCTTTACCGCCCCCTTTATACCTATTAGTGAACTCATCGCGTCAGAAAACACCTAGAGCTTCACTGGATAGCGATGGACCCTCACGATGCACTCGCTCAGTGTGCGGTTCATCCCTTGACGCTGTGCCACAACCATACCCCCTTACAAAACCCCCCATTCACTCTTTTATCCACCTTTCTTCTCGCCTCTGCCAACTCACATTCCCTCCTCCAGGCATTCGTTTACTGACACAATCCACTTTTTTTTCGGTCTCCCAGCAAGTTGATTCCCAACAAACACACCACTATACATCTGCTTAACCAACAGACTATCATCCATCCTTTCCACATGACCAAACCATCTCAACGTACTTTCATTTATTCCTCTCATTTATCCCTTTCTTCACACCCACACAACTCTCTAATACATTCATTCCTCATTTATCAATTCTTCTCACCCTAACACACCCCTAAGATTGTCCATCTGAACACATTGTGCTTTAGATCTATAGCTCCTCTTATTACAGCCATAGTCTCACTACTATAACATTAACGACTGTAACATACCCTCATGTAAGAACCTAGCGCAACCAAAGACTAGTCCCTTCATCACCAACGATTAATTGCCAACCAGCCACCTGCTGCCATTCACAATTTTCCTACTACACTTTGCATCATCCATTCCCTTTTCATCCAACATATATCCTAAATATTTAAACTCAGACACTTGTTCCCAGCTGCTCACATCTAACATAAACTCACACCGAGGACGGGTTTCCTCACTCACAACCAAAACCTTTCTCTTATCTACGTTTATTTTCAAACCCCTTTTACCCCTCTACCATTTCTCTCAAACTCTCTTCAGATTCACCAAACAAAACTTAAATCATCTGCAAATAAAGTAGGGCACCTCCACTCTTTCCATGCTCCATTGATCATTCGAACACCATCCCTGGCCACCCCACCTCTAATTCTTCAAACCCCTCCATATAAAATTGAAAATCAGGAGACATAACACTCCCTGCCTCACCAACTATTAATAATTAAAACCAATACTTTTGACACCATTTATTATTAGACAACACTTCAACTATCTCATACATATTTTATCCATCAAAAACCTACCACCAAC
>JABUQX010003683.1:0-2500 GCA_015478945.1 Trachelipus rathkii | reverse complement strand
ACTCACCCTTCCACAGCCATTCCAAGAGGAAGCTTACACCTTCTAATTTCCGTAAGTCTTTCTTTCCCCTTTTGTTTTAAATTATTATATTGGTAGCAGAGCGTAGTTCTATACTACTCTACGTCTCGAATACGCTACCTTTTTCCTCTCTTATCTCTAACTGTGATATTTTCAAACTGCTAATTTCTAATATACTACACAAGAATATACAATATTACAATCCCTTCTCTAATCTCTAATATACAGAAATATTGTATACCAAAATATCAACATTGTACTCATAATACCTAAATATTATCAAAATCAATATGGAACAAAAATTTACAGACGAGGAAGTTGCGCACGCGGGAGAAAGTGAACTAGATAAACAAAACATTAAAATCACAACAGTGGATGGTCAAACAACACAAGCTGAGGTGGTTGATGTGTTGTCTAGCATTACAGCACATTCAACAGGCTCAGTTTTAACAACAACTACATCTTCTGTGACCTATTCGACTGCCGTTTTTACTGTGAAACCGTCCGATTACATTACTAATTCTCAAACAACAGCGAGCCAATTACCACCTTCGCTTACCTTTCCCATAACTCCATCCCCACTTCCTAATGCAGTACCACACTTAACTACAACCAATTATATTCCCCAAAATCCATCTACAACAATACTTCCATCTACTTCGGGTCCATCCCCATACTCATTTACTATTCCACCAGTTACTTCAGGTTCAGCCCCACTTCAGTTTACTATGCCATCAGGTATTCCTGGTCCATCTATGAAATCTTTTCCAAATCAACCACATCCCCATTATCCATCTGCAGAACCACATATAGATCAACAGACAGTAAAAGAATTGATCCTCCAAAACCAACAAATGATGTGGGTGATGATGCAAATGTTACAAAGTCAAAATATCCAAGAACAACAGAAACCCAAAAAGATGATTCCTATAGGAAAGTATAACCTGACGAATGGAGAGACCTTTCCCCACTTTCTAAGAAGATTTGAGGATTATGCAAAATTATCCTACCCACTCTCTGATGCAGATGGATGGAGAACATACCTCGGTTCGCATCTGGAGGGTGAAATAAAACAAGTTTATGACATCTTAATGAGAGGCAGTGCAGATTATGCACAGATAAAACATGATCTTACTGAATTCTACCAGTCGTATTTGGATAAGCAAATCAAAAATGACATTAACAACTTCTATGATGCTCAATTACTTCCCAATGAGAAAATTCCCTTATTTGCTATTCGCTTACAAGATCTAGCTGAGAAGGCTTTCCCTCATTCCGATGTAAGATCACTAAGAATGGTTAGGGATAAATTAATTAATAGTTTACCTTCCACCTTGATAAAAACTGTTAAGTCCCAAATCATGATTTGTGAGCTACCCTTGCGGGGAGAACTCCTTGCATGGGATGATCTAATAAGACTATTAGACCAAAATTACGACCAGCTTCATTTAGATGAACCACCACTGCTGTCATCTACCCAACCGTCTCCTATTCCAACCACTAGCTCACAACCTGAACTCATAGATCTTACTAACTTTCAACCAACTATGCCAGCACCCTCTCATATTCCAACTCAAGAATTTTATAATCAAGGAAGGCCTTCCGTTCAACCCAATCCTATAATCCCACAACCTTCTAATAATCTTTGGTCATATTCTCAAGTCGCTCACCAACCTCCACCTAATTTTTTTAACTATAATTCTTCTTCTATCCCTCAACACTTACAAGCACATCCACCATATAGACCAGCATACTCACAAGGGCCTTCTAACAACAGGAATCTACGATCTACAGCCGATAGATCACCACAACCAGCAAGGCCTAGATCACCAACCAAATGTAACTACTGCAAGAAACCTGGTCATGATCTTAGAGAGTGCCGAGCTAGGCCTTATTGCCGTTTTTGTGGCAAAAGAGGTCACGTTTATGACGAATGTTACCTCTCTAAAAATAAATGCATTCATTGTGAAGAGGATGGCCATGTGGTCGAAGACTGTCCCAACAGACGAAACCAACAACAAACTCGCGACGATTCCATGAACTGCCCTCTTTGCAATGATCCAAATCATTTGGGAATGAATTGCCCACGACGAACCTCCAGTCGACCTTCAAATTCGGGAAACGGAGGGCCTCTGTGGTGAATGACCTACCCACGGAGCCACCCGTAGTTTCTCCAGTAGCTTATCTTCCACCTCTACCAAAACGACTTCCAAAAATACGTTCAACGACTGAAAGGTCACAGTCAGTTCATGAAAACGAGGATCTTTTAGACAAAGAAGATCTTGAACGTATCCAACGATTGCTCAATGCCAGAACTCCTGGCGATGAACCTGAAATTTTTCCCGTTTCCCATAATCTACCAACTGAAATAACAAAAATTAAAATAAACTCCAATATTAATCATCCTGATTCTCTAGAACCCACTGAAATTATTTCTGATTCCATTCCAATAACTGTAGTTCCTGAAGGACCCATAATTCAA
>JABUQX010003682.1:37500-42131 GCA_015478945.1 Trachelipus rathkii | reverse complement strand
GAATTATGGGTCCTTCAGGAACTACAGTTATTGGAATGGAATCAGAAATAATTTCAGTGGGTTCTAGAGAATCAGGATGATTAATATTGGAGTTTATTTTAATTTTTGTTATTTCAGTTGGTAGATTATGGGAAACGGGAAAAATTTCAGGTTCATCGCCAGGAGTTCTGGCATTGAGCAATCGTTGGATACGTTCAAGATCTTCTTTGTCTAAAAGATCCTCATTTTCATGAACTGACTGTGACCTTTCAGTCGTTGAACGTATTTTTGGAAGTCGTTTTGGTAGAGGTGGAAGATAAGCTACTGGAGAAACTACGGGTGGCTCCGTGGGTAGGTCATTCACCACAGAGGCCCTCCGTTTCCCGAATTTGAAGGTCGACTGGAGGTTCGTCGTGGGCAATTCATTCCCAAATGATTTGGATCATTGCAAAGAGGGCAGTTCATGGAATCGTCGCGAGTTTGTTGTTGGTTTCGTCTGTTGGGACAGTCTTCGACCACATGGCCATCCTCTTCACAATGAATGCATTTATTTTTAGAGAGGTAACATTCGTCATAAACGTGACCTCTTTTGCCACAAAAACGGCAATAAGGTCTAGCTCGGCACTCTCTAAGATCATGACCAGGTTTCTTGCAGTAGTTACATTTGGTTGGTGATCTAGGCCTTGCTGGTTGTGGGGATCTATCGGCTGTAGATCGTAGATTCCTGTTGTTAGAAGGCCCTTGTGAGTATGCTGGTCTATATGGTGGATGTGCTTGTAATTGTTGAGGGATAGAAGAAGAATTATAGTTAAAAAAATTAGGTGGAGGTTGGTGAGCGACTTGAGAATATGACCAAAGATTATTAGAAGGTTGTGGGATTATAGGATTGGGTTGAACGGAAGGCCTTCCTTGATTATAAAATTCTTGAGTTGGAATATGAGAGGGTGCTGGCATAGTTGGTTGAAAGTTAGTAAGATCTATGAGTTCAGGTTGTGAGCTAGTGGTTGGAATAGGAGACGGTTGGGTAGATGACAGCAGTGGTGGTTCATCTAAATGAAGCTGGTCGTAATTTTGGTCTAATAGTCTTATTAGATCATCCCATGCAAGGAGTTCTCCCCGCAAGGGTAACTCACAAATCATGATTTGGGACTTAACAGTTTTTATCAAGGTGGAAGGTAAACTATTAATTAATTTATCCCTAACCATTCTTAGTGATCTTACATCGGAATGAGGGAAAGCCTTCTCAGCTAGATCTTGTAAGCGAATAGCAAATAAGGGAATTTTCTCATTGGGAAGTAATTGAGCATCATAGAAGTTGTTAATGTCATTTTTGATTTGCTTATCCAAATACGACTGGTAGAATTCAGTAAGATCATGTTTTATCTGTGCATAATCTGCACTGCCTCTCATTAAGATGTCATAAACTTGTTTTATTTCACCCTCCAGATGCGAACCGAGGTATGTTCTCCATCCATCTGCATCGGAGAGTGGGTAGGATAATTTTGCATAATCCTCAAATCTTCTTAGAAAGTGGGGAAAGGTCTCTCCATTCGTCAGGTTATACTTTCCTATAGGAATCATCTTTTTGGGTTTCTGTTGTTCTTGGATATTTTGACTTTGTAACATTTGCATCATCACCCACATCATTTGTTGGTTTTGGAGGATCAATTCTTTTACTGTCTGTTGATCTATATGTGGTTCTGCAGATGGATAATGGGGATGTGGTTGATTTGGAAAAGATTTCATAGATGGACCAGGAATACCTGATGGCATAGTAAACTGAAGTGGGGCTGAACCTGAAGTAACTGGTGGAATAGTAAATGAGTATGGGGATGGACCCGAAGTAGATGGAAGTATTGTTGTAGATGGATTTTGGGGAATATAATTGGTTGTAGTTAAGTGTGGTACTGCATTAGGAAATGGGGATGGAGTTATGGGAAAGGTAAGCGAAGGTGGTAATTGGCTCGCTGTTGTTTGAGAATTAGTAATGTAATCGGACGGTTTCACAGTAAAAACGGCAGTCGAATAGGTCACAGAAGATGTAGTTGTTGTTAAAACTGAGCCTGTTGAATGTGCTGCAATGCTAGACAACACATCAACCACCTCAGCTTGTGTTGTTTGACCAACCACTGTTGAGATTTTAATGTTTTGTTTATCTAGTTCACTTTCTCCCGTGTGCGCAACTTCCTCATCTGTAAATTTATGTTCCATATTGATGTTGATAATATTTAGGTATTATGAGAACAATGTTGATGTTTGGGTATACAATATTTCTGTATATTAGAGATTAGAGAAGGGATTGTAATATTGTATATATATTCTTGTGTAGTATATTAGAAATTAGCAGTTTGAAAATATCACAGTTAGAGATAAGAGAGGAAAAAGGTAGCGTATTCGAGACGTAGAGTAGTATAGAACTACGCTCTGCTACCAATATAATAATTTAAAACAAAAGGGGAAAGAAAGACTTACGGAAATTAGAAGGTGTAAGCTTCCTCTTGGAATGGCTGTGGAAGGGTGAGTTAAGCCTCCAGAGGACGTGGTTTCTTTACCAAGAAACCCCCACTCTACTTCTTGGAAGAATGTTGTGAGCATGTAGGGCACCTCAGGATATTGGACAACATAGAAAAAAAATAACGTAGGTTAGGAGCAAGAAATGGTGTAATGGAATTGGCAAAAGTATGGATGTAATAATAAAAAATAATGATAATAATAATAATAATAAATAATATAATAATAATAATAATTAATAATAAATAATAATATAATAATATAATAATAATAATAATACGGTAATTACTACCAAGTAATATTTCAGTGGTTGTAATAAGGATCAAGGTTAATAATAATTATGACAATACTAATGAATATATAAAGAATTTATGTTTACCTTGTTTGTGAACCCTTTTCAATAGCTGATAATAGTTTAGGGATGTAAGGGTTTGAGAGATAAAAGTGGAGTTTAATGATTCTTTATTATAAATATTAGATTTATTAATAAAAATTTATACACACCTCATTTATCTCATTTTTCACATTCATTCATTTGACACTACCTTTTCCTCTCATACATATATATATACATATATATAGAAATATATATATATAAATATATATATATATTTATTTATTATTTTAGAGGTTTTAAATTTTTAGGATTCTTAATTTAATGTGGGGATAGAGTTGATACATGGGGTAATTTGGTTAAATTTGGAGTACAAAGAATGTCAGAGGAAAGAGGTGACTATAGGGACTATACTACACAGGTCATTAACTGGGAACTACTAAGTTTCCCAGCCTGATTAGGTATTGTAGCCGCTTCAGGATTCGACCGCTGGCTTGGTATGAGATATGGTCCCTATGGTTGACTGGCTTGGTGACCAAATTAGCTCCCCAAACAGGTTGCCTGAAATAGAGAGAAAGAGTCTCTCAACTAAAGTTTTTAAAGATATGGAAATTGTAATCAGCAAATAGGACCTAATCTAAATGTAAAAAATGGAAAGGGAAAATAAGTCATTATTTACATACCTTTGGTTCTTCCAAAGGCAAATAGAATTCTCCTTTTAAACAGTTTTTGGAATACAACCTTAGTTAATTAGAGACTGAAAAGGAAAAAGAACTTCATGAAACCTTATAGATACAATATTTAATATATATATATTATAATATATTTATATTAATATATATATATATATAATATATATATATATATATATATATATATATATATATAATATATATATATTATATATGTATATATATATATAGCGCTCGCTGGGTGATTTGGTCACTCTAAATAAAATAAAAAAATATTAAAAAAAAAAAAAAAAAATTTTGCTCATTTAATAGCCACTTGGTAGTACTACAAGGTTAAAATATAGTTCATCTTTAATTCTAGAAAGTTTTTTATATTTTTAAAAAAGTTTTATAAATTAGGGTACAAAATGCCCTTTAATAGAATTTCACTTTTGAAAATGTGAGTTTTTAACTGTGTTATAAAGATGAAAAATTGTGGATGGATTTTAATATTTTTTCAGTGTATACACTCGAGGATGTTAGCTTTAAAACTGGCAAAGTAAATTTTTAATCCAAACAGTATTAGTGGCTAAATCACCGGGGCCTAACTTGGTCGGATTCACCCCACCGTAAAAATTGATGATGGGGTGAATCAGACCACCATTGTTTTCTTATTTTTATGTTTATGTATTGACATTTTTATTATGTATAATTATTTAAATATAATAAAAAAAGTTACTTATATTAAGTGAAAATTAAAATTAAAAAATGAAATTTATATGAAAAAAAATTGAATGCAAAAAAGTGTCAAAATTTTTGAGCGGAGGGGGGTGAATCGGACCACCTTTTTATTCTTATTTTTATTTATCATATATTACAGTTTTATTAACTTATTTACAATTTTATCTTTGAAATATATTATTATATTAGTTAAAATTAAAAATATAAATTGATTTACTTTAAAAGAGGACTTTAAACAGATGGTCCGATTCACCCCCTCAAACTTAGTCATAAACTTTATAAAACTTTAATAAACTTTTATTATTAGAATTACATTATATTTTTCTGTGTGCTTATTACCTACTACATGGCGTTGAATTTCAGAAAAAAAAAATTCTAAAAAAGTGCATTAGGGG
>JABUQX010003682.1:20000-35000 GCA_015478945.1 Trachelipus rathkii | reverse complement strand
AACTGTCCATTGCTATTATGATGGTCAATAATATATATATATATATATATATATATATATATATATATATATATATAGTATAGTTATATAGTATATATTATATATATATATACTTATTATATATAATATTATATATATATATATAGTATATATAATATATATATATGATATATATATATATAGTATAATATATATATATATATATATATATAGATATCTAATATATGATATTATATATATATGATAGTATATATAATATATATACTATATGATATATAGTATATATATATATATATATATATATATATATATATTATAATATATAGTATTATATATTATAGTATAATATATATATTATATATATATATATATTTATATAGTATATTATTATATATATATTTATAATTATATATTATATATTATAATATATATATTATATAGATATATATATATATATATATAGTAGATATATATATATTATATATATATATATATTATATTATTGATATATATATATAATATATATTATATATTATATTACGTGTAAGATTGGGTAACGTTTTGAAAAAATTTTTTTGTATCACCTAATGATGTAACTTGTTTTTTTTACTACTTGAATTTTCAAACTGATGTTAGGCCTAAATATATCTTAAGTTTAGTACTTTACATACCGTGAGATTATGGTGGTCTTGTGTTATTTTTCTTTTTGTTTTTTTGCTTTTTCAATTTTTTGAAAATGGGCGGTTTGGGTAACTTTGAGCAGGTGTTCAAAGTTACCCCACCTGCCTTATTTTGAATGTTATATTTATATTTTATAGTTTCATAGATTATATGGTATTTATAAATGGCTTATTGAGCTATAAACTATATGTAATTATGCTACAATGGGAGAGCTTTTTTACATTTAAGGGGGCACAGTAGCCCCACATTCAGTCAAGAACCACTGTCATTTATTGGTTTGTCTCTCTATAAATTTTTTATATAATTATTTAATTCTCAAATTATTTTAAAGTAATTATGTCTTAAGTTGAGTAGTTTACATACCTGAGATATGGCAGTCTTCATTTTTTTTTTGAACATTGGCGGTTTGGTATGGTATTCTATTGTTTCAACATCAACAGGCAAATTAGTGGGTATTGAGAAGGTTGGACAACATCTGTGGAAATATCTTTTTATGAACTGTAGATGATGTTGGGTATTTCTGCTTGTAATCCTCAATCATATTTCCCCAGGTGAGCTTTAGAGGATGGAAGAAACTTACATCAAAAGGTTGGGTTAATAAATAAATATTAAATAATAAAAATAATAAAAACAATAAATAAATAATAATTTCTTTACTTTTTATCAAATTCCATTACTTTTGAAACACTTATAGAGCGTTCAATGTTACACAACGTGTTGTTCAAAGTTCCCCCCCCCTAGTTTAACACTTAATAACTTTGAAAGTAAAAATTTTTTTTTTCGCTATTAGTGGTTTTTTGAACCTGATACATAGCAACAAAAAAAATTTATACTTTTAGAAAAATTCCTTCTGCCCCAATGGGGGGGGGGGGGAATTTTTTGTGCAACACATTTTTTAGCAAAATTTTTTTTTACATTTTTCCAGATAAAACCTCAAGTTCAAGCCAAGTGCTTTTACTTAGTTAATACATGAAACTGGAATCCTTTAACCTACAAAATAAAAAAAAATTGTCATTCTACACCAAATAGTTTGTGAGTTATAACATGAAACAGGTCAAGGGGTAGATTTTGTTCAATGTTGCCCCACTGGTCAAAGTTACCCAATCTTACGGTATATATATGCAAGCGGTTAGAAGTAAAAAAGAAGTGTGGTTAAATGGATTAAAAGCCAATGATGAGGTCTCAAAAGAAAAATGTTTGAAATTGTATAAGGAGGAAAAAATGAATACTAAAAGATGCATATGTAGGAGAAAAAAAAGAGGTAAATTAACAGTTTGGAAAGAGGTTGAATGGGGACTTACAATGGAATAGGAAACTCTTTGGAAGGAAGTGCAAAAGGTTAAGAATTAGAATAAGGGGAATCTGCTAAGAATAATGAAAAGGGATGGTGCTTTCGTAACTAAGGAAATGGATGCGAGGAGAGAGTGGAGGGAACACTTCAAAAATCTGCACAACATTGGCAGTAATAAAGAGGTGATAGTGAATGTGTGCAGGTTTGTTGGTGCAAGAAGGAATAGGTATTTTGGGGATGGGCCATTAGTGAGGAGGACGTAATGGGTAGAGTGAGAAAGTTGAAGAATGGTAAATCTGCAGGTATAGATGAAATCACAAGTGAAATAATCAAGAATGAAGGCGAGATGGTGATTGATTGGATTTGGAAGTTGTAACAAAGCTTTTATGGAGGGTATAGTTCCAAGGGATTGGAGGAGAGCGGTAATAGTACCCTTATATAAGGGCAGGGACGTGTGCTCAGGGCATGTAGTGCTCTTCCAGCACACATGGATGAAAATTTTAATTAAATTATGAGCAGTTTGGCCACCCCTATCACTCATGAGTACTTTAACACGTCTTAGTCTGCATTTTAGTCATTTTTTATTTTATTTTTCATTTTTTGAAATATTGATTCAACATATCCCAATATTGAATCAATATTTCAAAAAATGCAAAAAAAAAAATGTAAAAAAGACTACAGTGCAGATTATGACATCTTAAAGTACTCATGGGTGCTAGGGGTGGCAGAACTGCTTGTTTAATTAATTAAAATTTTCATTCATGTGTGCTGGGAGAGCACCGCATACCCTAAGAACATGCCCCTTGATAAGGGTAACTGTAGGAATTATGGGGGAATTAGTTTATTGAGTGTTGTAGGGAAGATATATGCTGGTATTTTGGGCGAAAGAGTGCGTCAAGTGACTGAAGGACTGATTGATTAAGAAGCAAGGTGCGTTTAGAAGTGGTAGAGGATGTGTGGATCAAATCTTTACATTGAAACAAATGATTGAGAAAATGAGGGAAAAGAAGAACAAATTGTTTTTAGGTTTTATGAATTTGCAACAGCATGTGATAGGATTAATAGGAAAGCTCTATGGCAGGTGTTAGTGATATATGGTGTTGGTGGTAGGTTTTTGAATGGAATCAAAAGTATGTATGACGATAGTGAAGTGTGTCTAATAATAAATGGTGTCAAAAGTGATTGGTTTAATATTAATAGTTGAGTGAGGCAGGGATGTGTTATGTCTCCTTGATTTATCAATTTTTATATGGATGGGGTTATGAAAGAATTAGAGGTGGGGTGGCAGGGGATGGTGTTAGAATGATCAATGGAGAATGGAAAAGAGTGGAGGGTGCCCTACCTATTATTTGCAGATGATTTAGTTTTGTTTGGTGAATCTGAAGAGAGTTTGAGAGAATTGGTAGGGTGTGTAAAAGGAGAAGTTTGAAAGTAAACGTAGATAAGAGAAAGGTTATAGTTGTGAGTGAGAACAGTCCTCGGGGTGACAGTTATGTATAGAGGTGAGGCAGCGGAACCAGAGTGTCTGGAGTTTAAATATTTAGGATATTATGTTGGATGAAAAGGGAATGGATGATGCAAAGTGTAGTAGGAAAATTGTGAATGGCAGCAGGGTGGCTGGTGCAATTAAATCGTTGGTGGATGTAAAGGGACTAAGTTCTTTGAGTGCGCTAGGTTCTTACATGAGGGTATGTTGTTACCAGTGTTAATGTATAGTAGTGAGACTATGGTCTGTAATAAGAGGTAGCTATAGATCTAAAGCACAATGTGTTCAGATGGACAATCTTAGGGGTGTGTTAGGGTGAGAAGATTTGATAAAAATGAGGAATGAATGTATTAGAGAGTTGCGTGGTGTGAAGAAAGGCGAGAATAAATGAGAGAAAAATGAAAGTACGTTGAGATGTTTGGTCATGGGGAAAGGAAAGGATGGTTGATAGTCTGTTGGTTAAGCAGATGTATAGTGTGTTGAAAACCGAATCAACTTGCTGGAGACCGAAAAAAAAGTGGATTGTGTCAGTAAACGAATGCCTGGAGGAGGGGAATGTGAGTTTGGCAGAGGCGAGAAGAAAGGTGGATAATAAGAGTGAATGGCGGGGTTTTGTAAGGGGGTATGGTTGTGGCCCACCTGGGTCAAGGGATGAACCCCACACTGACGAGATGCCATAGTGAGGGTCCATCGCTATCCCGTGAAGCTCTAGGGTGGATTTTCTGACCGATGAGTTTTCACTAATAGGTATAAAGGGGGCGGTAAGGCTGGGCTTTCTTTTCGACTTGTGTCATGTTCTTCTACTACTTTTCTGTTTCTGGTGCATGGTACCCACCTTACCCCCAGTCTTTGGGAAAGATTGTGGATTATTATTATTATTATTATTATTATTATTATTATTATTATTATTATTATTATTATTATTATTATTATTATTTATGTTAATTTCATTTTTTCAAATATGTAACAATAAATAATTAATTAATATATTAACCTTTTCAGCTCAGGAGGATGAAGATGCCTACCATAAAATTGATGAAGAAAGAGAAAAGGAAGTTTCTGACAAACGAAATAAATCTGGTCTTAAATCTTACCATTATAGTATTGTGAATAATAAGGTATGATTGGAGTTGGAGAAGAATTTATATTAACATTTTTTAATTGTTTATTTTTTTGTATTTTTTTATTTATTAATTGTTTATATAATAATCTTTGGTAAAGCCTAAGGAAATAAGGAAAATGAAGGGTGAAAGTATCTTCCAGTTGTTAGAATCTTTGAAAGAATGAATGAAAATAGCACTTCAGACTGAAAAAATGTATTTGAATGGAGGAAAAATCATTTGTAAGAAGAGTTTGATAACCCACAAAAAGAAAGTATGAATTAAAAGGCTCATATGACTGGTGTAAAGACATCATTGACTTGATATTGCTGCCAACTTAATGCGTTTTTTTTGTTAACGGCGAATTTGGCCACTTCCACTGCAACGACTGCTGCTTAGTCTCAGGATTATAATCGTAAACCCATGATTCCAATTATGATATTGGAGATGAAGTTGAGGTTATCTTTGCGTTGTTGTTTGAGTTCTGTTCAGACAGAAACTCGACAATCTTCTGTTCGTTGCTCAGCAGTCTTGACACAAATTTCGCTGAAACGCGTCATGTTCAAAACGTTCAATAAAATGCATTGAACAGTCTATATGGCTGTAATACTATCTAATAAACATCGTGGATAGTTCGAATATGATCTGCAAAGATAGTTTCTCGAAATCTTAATATAGCTTCCGGCGTGGGCATTTGAAGACACTGCAGAGACTATATCATTAAATCCCAGAGCAAACAATATTACATTTGGGACAGTGCCATGAGGAACACTCCATGAGAAATGACCTCGAGAGAGAAGAGGAAGTTCTTACTTGGATTTTGCTTGATGATAAGAGACATTGGATGAAACATGAAAGCTATTCCCGAAGCCCAAGGGAATGAAATTTAAGAAGGACGCCATTCCTCCAGGTGGTATCATAGGCTTTTTTTTTAAAATCAGAAGACCCACCCAACACCATTCTATTCTCTGAAAAAGCCTTCCGAATGTCATGATCTATTTAAACCAATGGATCAATTGTAAAGTTGATGGAGAATGACCGGATGAGATATTATCTAAGAGGGGTCATCACGATATCAGAGAACAATAGGGGAAGGACTATTAGAATGGTTGGAAATTTTACTAATGACATACCAGACCGATGAGAGCTGTTTGGACTCATTGACCATCATCAAAACATAGGTCTTGAAAATTCCTAGCGTGCCATCGATTAATCCTGCCAGATCTTGCCATTGTCGTTTTTTGTATGCAACTAAATTATGTTCACAATGGTGCCTCTTATTGCTAGAGCTTTTTCTTATCTATTTGGGCACACTCGGAAAGCCACCAATGAGCCTTAGGGTGTCCAGAAGCCGACGAGCAGGGAATAAATGTCTCAACAGCTGACAGAACTAGCGAAGCAATGCATAAAAAACCTCCTCTATTATGAGAAAGGCTTCAAGTGACGGAAACGTGCTAGTTTCCATGGCAAAAATAAAAGGATCTTCAGTCCGCTTTCTTGTATCTCCAACTAGAGAGTGGCAGAGGTGCTGGAGAAAGATCAGATAACAAACGCTCCCATGTAAGAAATCTGATCTTGACCAGCAGAAATTATAAAAAATGAACGAGGAGCAGAAACTCGTCAATACACGAGGATGTATGTTGGTCAGATCGTTCATATGTAGACAAACCAGAGTTAAGGAAGCTAATCAAAACCTGCGGTAATAGGTCCACCAAAATGTTAGTATTAAGGTAGGTGACCGAATCTCCCTACAGAGGGTGTCGGATATTGAAGTCTCTAAGGACAGCAACAGGAGAGGAAGTTGTTCAAAAGGTTCTCAGAAATTCGATTTGGAAACCGGAACACTGAGGGCTAAATACACAGAGCAGATTGTGAAGTCACTCTTTAAATGTATATGGGCAGCCAGTGTGTGTAGAACAATGCGAAGGGAAAGTGAGGTGTAGGAAACTATCCTACAGATTAATATTCTATCTCCTCCACCTCTTTCTTTTTCTCTCTCAGCCAATGCTAAGGCCACAATGTAACCTGAAGGAGGGAAAAATTCCTGAAACAAAACTGTATTTCCCAGAGATAAACGCAAACAGACGTACATTTTCCTTAATAATGTAGATTAGTGTTTCTAAGTTAGCATAATAGCCGCTGCAAATCCATTAAATAAAAAAAGCCATTACTATTTCGTGTTCAGTGGACGCTGTAAAACTATTGTCTTAATAGGCTTACCCTCATCCATAACAATCATCGATAGACTGGAGATGACAAGGATTTCATAATGAAGCAAGATCGCAATCTAGAGGTAACGTGTAATCCAAAAAAATGCTGTTTTGCATGGAAATATACCAAAGCTGGCTTCGTCAGTTGTATCATTGGGGTGCTTTCACCAAAAAGTTGAGCGAGACACTCCTCTACTTTATCAACAACGCAACTTGTGTGGGAATGCCGACAGACTGGGAAATGAATGAAGTCGGGAAAGGTGCCAGGTCCATATCCACCGAGTACGAGCTTTGTGTAGAGGGGGCAGGTAACATGAGATGCCAGTGGAGGTCCGCTGATGGAAGTCAGATTTGTATTGGAGGGAGTCTCCTTTGTGGAGGTGTTAGAGTGAGACAATAGGGGACGAACAGAAAGCTTCACATCGCTGGAGCACAAGACTCCAGCACGTATATGAGTGGCGAGAAGTTATACCTGCAGTATACGACGGGCCCATAGGTTGTCATGTCCCAGCTAGATATCGAGCTTCTCATTTGTCTATTTTTGGAGGGTTTAGATGTTGTAAAGGACAGGGCTGCGGAGCCGGCAAATTTTTTTCCGGCTCCAGCATTTTAAAATTACCCGGCTCCGACTCCGGCTCCAGCATTTTAAAATTACCCGGCTCCGACTCCGGCTCCGGCTCCAGCATTTTTAAAATTACCCGGCCTCTCACCCGGCTCCGGCTTACGGCATTTTGAAATTGTTCGGCTCCGACTCCGGCTCCGGCTCCGACCCCTAGTTATAATTCTTTCTCCATTTACAGTCATGAAATCATTAATTCTGAATACAAAGTTGTGGCGTAAACCAGTTAATTTCCGGTATATAATAATGCTTATTAGCTTAGAATTTAAAAAACTTTAGAAAATATTTTATAGAAAAATCAAAAATTCTTAAAGAAATACAGAAAAAGGAATCATTCCTTTTCTTCCTAAATTTTAATATTGATCCTCGTTGAACGGATGAACTGCCTGTACAGATACGTAATATAATTTTATTATTTTTTTCCTATAAATATGAAATTAAATCATATTTTAGATTCATCTTAAAGTTTAAAATAATTCCTCTGAATAAACTATGAGCCTGAACATATATAACATAATTTATCAAAAACATTTTATAATATATTATATGGCTATATATAAATATATATATATAATATATATATAGATATATATAATATTATATATAATATATAATATATATATATTATATATATATATAGAATATATATATAGTAATATATCATATATTATATATATATTATAATAATATATATTATACTATATAATATATACTATATATATATATATAGTATAATATAATATTATATATAATACATATATATTCATATATAATACTATAATATATATATTATATATATATATAACCTATATATATATATATATATATATTTAATATATTATATATTTATATATATATAATTCACTTTCTTCCTAACTTTTTAAAAATAATTTTTCTTTGAACAGCCCGACCATATGTGATATAAATTTATTCAAAAACAATTGTTTCTTAAAAGTAAAACTTCAACAATAAAATCCTCCTTTAACGATGTCCTTAGATCGATATTTATTTATTTTTTAAAGCAGAAATAAGCTCTCAACATTCACTTGGACTAGGAGGCAAAGCTGTATTGTGCAAGCGACATCTTGCAAAATTTTAGGATACCAATTGATTGCCTCTTTAAACTGATAACTTTTGAATTGTCCGGTCGATTTTCATAATTCCATCTAATGACTTTTAAATTATTACCTTTTTATTTTCTAGAAGATATTTAGGATGAATGTCTTTTACTAGTAGATGTGTCTTTTTAGTTTTTTCAATGGCTTTTCTGCATGCTCCAATTTTTTCCCATTATCTGGCAAATTTGACTTTCTTCATCTTCACTGACAAAATTCTACAAGCGAGGATTCCTGAAAACTGCTGAAACTATCTGACTCCGCCCCAGATTTCTGTTCGATAGTGCGTTATCCATTTTAAGTTCCTAGTTCACAAAGAACCCGCCTAGCTTTTAAATATCAGATCTTCAGTTCTGGGAAAGATTCCAAACAAAGATTGTCCACAAAAATATTTTATTTTCAGTTAACATTCTTTCCCTTCTTTTCATGGAATTTATTTGTGATTTGCTAAAATCCGTTCTCTATAAAAATTTCCTGCAGTTAAGTCTTCTGATTGAATATT
The DNA here is from genome assembly GCA_015478945.1 of Trachelipus rathkii. Taxonomy (NCBI): domain Eukaryota; kingdom Metazoa; phylum Arthropoda; class Malacostraca; order Isopoda; family Trachelipodidae; genus Trachelipus; species Trachelipus rathkii. The sequence goes on along the minus strand of JABUQX010003682.1, from coordinate 25,996 downwards.
TTTGTTTGTTGTAAAGTATGGGTGTTTAAATAATTCTTCGAGTGTTTCGATTTGTTCCCACTGACTGTCCGAGAGAGAAAGTTCAGAAGTACCGGCAGCCATCATACCACTACTATAATCTTTTAGTTGCAAAAGCCTTTAGAGCATAAGACATTGTACTTCCCCATCTTGTCTCTTGACCTAAGATTGCAACTTTTGCAGCTTGATTCTTTAGAACTTCCATTAATTTTTGGTACGTGCTGCTTTTGCTATTTGTCTCGCCCTGCTTATAAGATTTGCTCATTGAGTATTGTGGAGACCATCACGCACTTTGCTAACTGCAAAGTATGGAAATCCACATCTCATGTGTGCAAGTTTGACGTTTATCGGAACTTAGTCTTTTCATAGTTTTATCAAGTTCATTTCTGAAAACAACTATTTACTTCGTTCCGTTTTGACATCAATTAAAATCAAGTTTATTCACATTTACCAGTTCCTATTCCTCACCCTCATTGTCTTTATTTAAATTTTTTCAATCGTACTGATCATGTTGATGCGTTATCCGTAACTAAGGCTAAATTACTTGTCTCTGTTTTATTCGAATTTTTAAGATGTCAGTAACAAATTCTTGAATATATTTTCGCTGAAATGTTGAAATTTTTTTCTTTTACTTCTAACGTTTTAGAAATATTGTTTTTATCTTCGTTCCACATATATAAAAATTATTGACAAAATAATTTAGCTATTGCCCATGTTTAAGCATCCATTTTTAAATGCCAGAAGCGTCCCTTTATGCAATTTGTTCAAGCTTAATTTTTTTGTTTATTTTTTTTCTTAAACTATTTTACAAATATTTTTCCAATCTAAAGGGACTTCCAGTTTCTAAACCATGTCTCCACACAGTTGCTTTAAAATTCCTGTTACATGCAAAGAAAACTAATGGGTCACTATCTTAACAACCATTAAAAATCAAATTTACTTTGGATTGTTACATAACGTAAACCCAGAACACAGTTCTAATCAACGGTTGTAACCCTTGAAAAAAAGTTTCCACTTTAGTCTGAGTTTTTGAAATTAAGAAATTAAAGGTTTATCCTGATTACCTTTAGCTTCCCCTTTCTTTTTAACAATTGCCGCAATGTCTGGGATGATAGCGTTTTTAAAATGTCTCATTAATTTAAAGGATCCAAAGATGTATGTGACCCCATGAGTAAACTGGTAGTTGGGTAGACTCTTTTGTGCATGATCGAACTGACTGTTCCCATCAACTGTGTTAACTATTCATATTAAGAAATGAAAGTATTTTTATCATCAGAGTGAGTAATATATTAAAATACATGAGGTGTTTTCGATATTGGTTTAGTTGACACAATATTTTTCTAACGATATTAAACTTAATTAATTAAAGTTATCTATAGAAGTACCGAACCTTTTTTATTATTGAATAATAAATATACATAATCAAATTTCTGGAAAAAAGAGAATATATATATATATATATATATAATATATATATATATATATATATATATAATATTATATATATATCAATATATATATATATATATATATATAATATATATATAGTATATAAATATCTCTTAAGATCTTTATATATATGGTATTATATTTATTATATATATATAATTTTAATATATATGAGAATTATATATATATATAATAATAATATATATATATATATATATATATATATATATATATATATATATATATATATATATATATTTTTAATGGTGCGCCTTTCTCTTTTGCGTTCATATTCTTCACACACTCATCCTCCAGGCAACATATTACTAACCACCATTTATCCACATATCAATCATATACACATGATTAAAGTACACACCCCACTTCTAGATAACACCTTACAGACATCCCTACTACTCATATCCCTGTGTGCGGGGGAGAAAGAATTTCCCACATCGTATGTCCTGCGTGTCGTAGAAGTCGACTAAGGGGCGGTGGTAGTTGGGTTGGCGCCTACTACCATCTATTTCGTGCCAGGAATTAATGCATGCCTCGGAGAAGTCGTGATCGCAGTAAGCGCACCTTCTAATTTTCGGCGAATTGTATGAATCGTATATGGGTACATGAATGTCAGAAGGAATAAATGTTGAGTGAGAAGAGGAGAGAGGTGATGGATGTATTTAGAAAGGGCAAATTTGATTTGCTCGCTGTGACTGAAACAAAGATGAAAGGAAAAGGTGAAATTGAGTGGTGTGATGTGAAATGTGTGCGTGCTGGTGTGGAAGAGAATGAGAGAGGGAGAGAAGGAGTGCAATTTTGATGAAGTGACCTGTTGGTATGAGCTTTATGTAGACTTTGATGTGTTGGAGTCCATAGGAATTCTAATTGGTTAAAATTTAAGTTGAAAGGTCAAGGTTAGGTTGTAGGTTGTGACGTATGGTCCATCTGAGGGAAACGTTTGGAAAGGAGTACGATTTTTTGGGATAATCTGAATGATGTTTTGGATGGAGTGAGTAGGAGCTTCAGATTTGATAGTTTTGGGGGACCTTAATGGTGGATAGGTGATCAAAAAAAAGGGATGGTATAACAGGTGGTTTGGGGTGGCGGCGAGAAAATGAGGAATGGTAGGAAGGTTGATGATTTATGTTGAAGAGAGGAGGCTATGTGTCTGAAGTAATACTTTCTTTAAACACAAGGGAAGTATCCATAAGTATACTAGAGTTGGTGAGTAGAGATGCGTATCGAAGTGAAAAGTCATGATGATTTAGTGTGGGAGAAGGAGATGTTGAAGGTATGTGTTGATGTTAAATCAGTTAGGGTGTTTAGGAATGGGATTATCGGATCATTATGTTGTTCTATGTAAAATTAAGTTTAGTGGGGGCTTGGATGGAGAGGAAGGGGATACGAAAGGAAGTAGGTAAAATTAAGAGTGAGAAGTTAAGTGTGCAAGATAATAAGGATAAGTATGTAGAGCGGCTCGCTAGTAAAACGGGTTGAATGTGAACTAGTTGATACTGAGCAAATCTGGGGGCCAAATGAAGGAAGCAATTGTTAGTTGTTGCAAAGGAAGTGTGGTGGATGTGCTAAAGTAGGAAGTAAGGATGTTAACAGTGAATGGTGGAATTTGGGAAGCAATTTAAGCGGTTGTTAAAAGTAAAAAAAGGTAGTGTGGTTGAATGTACTTTAAAGCCAATGATGAGGATTTCAAAAGAAAGATGCTTGAATTATATAATGGAGGAAAAAAGAAATACTAAAAGGTGTATACGTAGGAGAAAACAAGATGTAAATGAACAGTTTGGAAGGAGGATGAATGAGGACATACAAGGGAATAGGAAGCTTTACTGGAAGGAAGTGCGAAAGGTTAAGAATGAGAATAAGGGGAATCTTCTTTAGAATAATGAATAGGGATGGTGCTTTTGTAACTGATTGAAATGGATGTGAGGGGAAGTGTGCGAAAGAACACTTCGAAAATCTGCAAATATTACAGTAAAGTGATGAAGAGGTGTTAGTGAATGTGTGCGGTTTTGATGGGGCAAGAAAGGAATAGGTATTTATGGGGATGAGGTTATATAAGGAGGAGGTAATGAGGTAGGGTGAGGAAAGTTAAGAAATGGTAAATCTGCAGGTATAGAATGAAATTACTAGTGAAATGATCAAGAGCGAGGCGAGATGGATGGTGATGATTGGATTTGGAAGTTGTGTAATAAGCGTTTATGGAGGGTATAGTTCCAAGGGATTGGAGGAGAGCGTAATAGTACCCTTGTATAAGGGTTAAGGGAGAAAAGGGGAAACTGTAGAAATTTAGGGATAAGTTTATTGAATGTTGTAGGGAAGGTATATTGGCCTGGTATTTTTGGTCGAAAGATGCGTCGAGTACTGAGGGACTGATTGGTGAAGGAACAAAGTAGCGTTTAGGAGTGGTAGAGGATGTGTTGGATCAAATCTATTACATTGAAACAAATGATTGAGAAAATGAGGGAGAAGAAGAATAAAATTGTATTTAGGTTTTTATGAATTTGCAACAGGGTATGATAGATTTAATAGGGAAGCGTTATGGCAGGTTTTAGTGTATATGGATGTTGTGGTAGGCTTCTGAATGGAATCAAAAAAGTATGTTGACGATAAGTGAAGCGTGTGTAAGAAAAAATGGTGTCAATGGTGATTGGTTTAGGATTAATTAGCGGAGTAAGACAGGGTTGGTGTTATGTCTCCTTGTATTCAATTGTATATGGATGGGGTATGAAAAAATTAGAGGTGGGGGTGGCAGGAAATGGTTTAGAATGTGGAGAATGGAGATGAGTGGAGGGTCCCTACCTATTATATGCGGTATGATTTGGTTCTGCTCGGGGGCGAATCTGAATGAGAGTTTGAAGAGGATTGATAGAGAGATTTGGCAGGGTGTGTTGAAAGGAGCGGCTTGAAAGTAAACGTGGAATAAGAGTAAGGTTTATGGTTGTGAGTGAGACAGTCCTCAGTGTGTGAAGTTATGTTAGATGGGGAGCATCTGGAACCAAGTGTCTGAGTTTAATATTATAGGATATATGTTGGATGAGAGGGAACGGACGATGCAGAGTTTTGTAGTAGGAAATTGTGAATGGCAGGAAGGCTGGTTGGTGCAATTTAAATCGTTGGTGAATTGCAAGGGACTAAGTCTTGAGTGCGCTAGAGTCTTACATGAGGGTATGTTGTTACCTGTGTTATTGTATAGTAGTGAGACTATGGTCTGGAATAAGAAGTATAGATCGAAAGTTCAATGTGTTCAGATGGACAATCTTAGGGGCGTGCTAGGTGTGAGAAGAATTGATAAAGAGAGAATGAACGTATTAACAGAGAGTGGATGGGTGGTGTGAGAAAGGGTAAAAGAGAGAATAAATGAAAGTATGGTTGAGATGGTTTGGTCATGTGGAAAGGATGAATGATAGAGGTGGTTAAAGCGGATGTATAGTGGTGAGTGTGTTGGGAACCGACGGCTGGGAGACCGAAGAGAAAGTGTATTGAGTCGGTGAACGAATGTCTGAAGGAGAGAAATGTGAGTTTGGCAGAGGCGAGAATAAAGGTGCATGATAGGAGAGAATGGCGGTTTTGTATGGGGGCATGGTTGTGGCCCACCTGGGCCAGGGGATGAACCCTTACATTGACGATTTACCATAGTGAGGGTCCGTCGCGGTCCCATGATGCTCTAGGGTGGATTTTCGGTCTGTGTGACGAGCTCTCACTAATTAATGGTACAGAGGGGGCGGTAAGGCTGGGCCTTTCTTTCGACGTTTGTCATGTTCTCCTACTGCTTTTCTTTTCCGGTGTGTGTACGCCACCTAACCCCAAATTTGGGGAAAAAAGAAAATTGAAAAAAAAAAGAAAGAAATATATATATATATATATATATATATATATATTTATATATATATATATATATACTATATATTCTAAAATTATTTGTATAGCTAAGCAATACACTTATATAATATATATGCAATATATAATCTATATATATAGAAATAATTGAAATTTGGAATATAAAAATTGGAGGTGATCTCCTCAATTATTAGATATATATATATATAGATATAATATATATAATTATATAATATAAATTATATGCAATATAATTACATATATACATGTGCATATATAATATATTTATTATATATATATATATATATATATAACACCTGAAGTAATAAAATTAATAATAAATTTTGAAATGAAAGAGTTTGTGTCGGCTCCGACCCGGCTTAAGCTCAAGCGTACCTAAAACAGTGGTTCTCAAACTTTAATTCGCAATGTACCCTTTCCAGTTTAGCATCATAATCCTCGTACCCCCTAGAAATTTTTACTCATATTTTTTGTTTATATATATATATATATATATATCGTATATATATATATATATATATATATATATATATAATATATATTATATATATATATTAATATATATATATAATATATATATATATATATATATATATATATATATTATATATATATATATATATTATATATATATATATATATATATATTATATATA
>JABUQX010003682.1:0-17500 GCA_015478945.1 Trachelipus rathkii | reverse complement strand
GAAAATTCCTTGTTCACACAGATATTTTGAAGGTATCTGTTTTGAAGTTAAGCACATAATGTATAGCACCAAGTTGAGAATAAGACTGTGCATATTTGACTGTAGTTGGCGTTGAGGCTTGTTTTTAAGGCATCTTAAGAGTAGATAGAGTTATTTAGAAGGTTCTATGAATCCCCCTCAACGTCTGTTAGGAAGTGGAATGTAACATCTATGTTGAAAAGGGTCAGATTAAGTATTAATTTTTCTCTGTTCTCTTCTATTTCTGGCAAGTAAGACTTAATGATGCAAAGAAAGAAAAGATAAGTGAAATTGAATAAGATTACCGATGTCGGTAATATCATTTCTCCATCAAAAATTTTCGCAGTATTTTCAAACACATGTGAAATTTTCCTGATTCACATTTTTTTCCCACAATTCAAGTTTCATAATAAAATGACTTACATTTATCGATAAAATCAATCAAATTGTCGTGGATTTCCCTTGCAGGTGACAAATTACAGATCATTTTGCGAGAAAAGTGTGTCACTGAGATACCAGTTTTAGTTGCCATTGTTTTTGAGTGAGTTTTTTCCCTGAAAATACTTGGATTGCGCTTTAGCATCTCTTGAAAAGAATTCGGACATCTCTTCACTCAGATTTGAACTCTAGAAATTACATTTCCTCGCGAAAGACCATCGCACTTCTGTGTGAAAGAGGCAAAACTTCATGTTCAGCCTCAAAAATCTTGACACAACATACGGAAAAGGCGCCTATTAAGTGAACTAGATTTAATGGCGTTTATCATTTATAAACATCATTTAAGACATCTCGCAAATTTCAGGAGGTTAATGTCCTGTGATGCCAAAGCATTATTGATGAATCGAATACAGTGTTAAACACTTATTAACATCCAGGTTCACCTCCTTTACTTTGCCTATAAATCCAGAACGAATGCCAAGCATTGCCGGTGCACTGTCAGTTGTGCATGTACAGACAGACATTTTTCCAAGAAAGTCCTACGATATCAAAGAATGTGTTGACTGTCTGGAAAATATCTTTTCCAGTAGTTGAGGCTTCCAATGAGTGGCAAAATAGGAATTCTTCTTTAAAATCGCCAACGCTTTATATACCCTTGTTGAAAACAAGCTACTGTGCAAAGTTACTAATGTCTGTAGTTTTATCGAGTTGTACTTGGAAAATCATCTTGGTTGGTTGCAGTTTTAATTTCATTGATCACTTGCTGCTTGACGTCTTCTGCCATATCAAAAATTCTTCGCTGAATAGTATCGTTCGATAAAGGCACAATTTAATTTATTTGCAGCAGCCTCACCTATCATGAAACTTACAATATCTTTGCCACATGGAAGAATGAGGGTTTCAGCAATCGTATGTAGTTTTTTTTGCTTTAGCGATCTTGAGTGCTACTTTATATGATGCAAGAAGACCTGCATAAGATTGCTGATGTGACTGATCAGATTTATCAAGACGAGAATGTTTCACACCACCTTCCATTGGTTTAAAGAAGCTTGCATCTTTATCCTTTAAAGTTGTATGACAGCCATGTAGATGACGCCTTTAGAAAGCTAGGTTTCATAGAACCTTCAGACAAGACTTGTAGCACACGAAAACACTGTGGTATTGTATTCAACTGCTGATAAATTTAGGTGAAACCCGTATTTGAGTACAGTAACTACTCATCATACTGTTCTCTTTTTTGATGGAGCAGGCCTAATATATAAATTTATTATTATATATATATATATATATATATAATATATATATATATATATATATTTATATTATATATTATATATATTATATATATAATATATATATATAGTATATATATATTTTAATTAATTAATAACTTATTAAATGATATATTTATATAATATATATATATATATATATATTATATATATATTATATATATATATATTATTTAATATATTTAAATATATATATATATATGAAATATAATAATATATATATAATATATATAATATATATATATATAATATATATTTTATAGTATATATATATATATATATATATATATATATATATATATATATATATATATATATATATCGTTTATACTTTATAATATGATTGGCGTACTTAGATGCATATTTATACTGACCTTACGTACCCCCCGAAAATCCCTTCCCGTACCCCTGGGGGTACGCGTACCCCAGTTTGAGAACCTCTGCCCTAAAATTTTGTCTCCGACTCCGGCTCCGGCTCCAGATCCCCCAAAATTTCGCCTCCGGCTCCGGCTCCAGTTCTTCAAAAAGTTTCGCCTCCGGCTCCACCCAAAACCTTGCGCCTCCACGGCTCCGGCTCCGGCTCCGCAGCCCTGGTAAAGGACTTCCTGTTCAAATTTATAGTGGGGACAGGTTACACTGGCCGCACTGTAATCTCCTTTGCTATTAAAGCATGAGGGTGGGTTATTAGCGGGCTTTGCAAAAAAAAAAAAAAAAAAAAAATATTTATTACAATTTAGGAATGTTAAAAATTATTTTACGATAATAGCTACATTGTTTTATTAATGTTTAGCCTAGTTGCATTTTATTCAAGATTTGAACTGATTACCGTATATCTTTTAAATATTTGAAATAAATGAGAATGAAATTTTTTTTTAAATTTTATTACAGATGAATGCATTTTTAAATTGTATTGACTTGAAGATAAAAACTAGATTCTTCTATTAATATTATTAAATAAAATACTTTCCGTAAATAAAAATGTAAAAATTCTTTTCTCTTTGGTTATAAATTTTTTACCATATATTTTGAAATTCCATTATTTTATATTGTATGCAATAAACTATAAAATTAATTTGAAACATTGGATTGAAGTCAGTCAATGAATGCATCACATTTTCCAATTTTATTTCACATTATTAATAACCATTTGACTGTCTTAGATATCTGTATATCCTTACAAGTTTTTGAGCCTTTCCTGAACCAAGTCTATTTCAAACTTTTGACCAAACAAGACCAAAAATAGAAAAATTCTTTCAATTGATCCAGAACTGGCAGGGCATGAATGTAAGGATGTCAAAAACTGGAAAGCCCATCTGGTAAATTTTTTTTTATCAGTACATTTTTTCAATTTAATATTCATAATATTCCACCATTTATCTGGACTTAACTTTGAAACCAGTGATTTTTCGAACATATGGTCTTTGAATAGCTTTATGGTAAGTCATTAATCCACCAAGGTATTCAGGGTAATTTTCTGAATAAATTAATTTAGGGATTTCAGTTAATTGTCTTAAATGCTACAATTACTGATTAATTTTAGAATAAGTTTAGTTCTAGTGAGTGAATGAAAATCAAGTCAGTTACAGACTTGCAGTTCACAGTTTAACTCGAGAACTCTGACTGACTAAAACTTTGAGTTTTAAATACTGCTGCTGCCTGTTAGCCAGTTTGTGATAATTAATCAGTCCTATCATACTTAAGCTATGAAACCAATCACCTAGTTTCTAGGTTACAGCTACTAAACTATAGGGTGCTAACTTGCTAACTCCTCAGAGCCTTAGATTATAGTGATGACAATGTTCGAAGTTTAAGTAATATAAATTTAATTATACTACTTAATTACTTTTGCTAACAAATCTGTTACCAAAATAAATATTCAGTTTGCAAATTTTTTACCTATTGAAGTTTCTATAAATATGACTGAAGCCTACACAAGCTAAATGGATACTTACCTTTTAATCCTTTGATGACGACTTATTGTTCTGTTGTCTCTTCTGCTTTTCTCCAGGACAAAGACGTTATACTAACAAACACTACAAGTGATTCTATTTTTACTTATTGAAATGCGACATTAAAAGAATTCAAACTTACAACACAAACCTGTATGTTAGGTTCCCCACACACACATTTGAGTTACACAGGTAGGATACTTCCCAATAAAAACCCTCTCTTTTCCCCCCATATTCAAGGTAGTTACCCTGATTGAAAGTAAGAATTCCTTGAGAGAGTGTTGAAAATCAGTATTCCTTTTGTAACTTAAAGTTAATTAAATTGTTTATTTTTATTTAATAATAATAATAATAATTGATAATACTTTCCAAAAATACAAATATATTAAACAATGAAATAACTACTTACTTTTTTTACAAGAGGAAGTTCTGAATTATTTTGACGATTAAAAACAATTATTACCGCTATTAAAACTAAAGCCTATACAATCTTTTATATAATGTCAAAGTCATTAGATTGGTGAAGGGCCCTAATACCGCACTTCTTCTAAATATATATAAAAGACTTAAAAAAAATACTATTCTATCCCTTTTTTTTTATACAAAATCATAAATTCAACAGTCTTAAAATATGATCACTTCTTTTACTAAACTCGTTTTTTACTACTATTTAATTAAACATACTCATTTTTCAATTGTCATTTCATTTAAATACTTTTTTCGCATATTTATATTCTTAAAAAGTCCATCTCAAAATAAATCATTTTTTGCATCTCTTAGCTGAAAAAAATATAAAAACTATAAAAACACATTAAATAAAAACTAAAGAAAATATAAAATCCTAATTTCGCGATATTCTCATGTAGAATGGTCTTCTAAATAAAAATGGCTGCAAGCTCATTCCCGTAGTTAGAATGACGTTCCACACAAGACTGAAAATAAAATCAATAATAATAATAATAATAATAATAAATAATAATAATAATAATAATAATAATAATAATAATAATAATAATAATAATAATAATAATAATAATAATAATAATAATAATAATAATAATAATAATAATAATAATAATAATTTAAGAGCATGTGGTGCTCAGTTATCCTTAATATGGAAAAGATAAAATAAATAAGTTAAATTATATTATATATAATATATATATAATATATATAATATATATTATATATAAATATAATATATATATATATATATATATATATATAATATATATATATATATATATATATATATATATATATATATATTAGGGTAGGTTGATTTCAAAACCTCATATTTGCGTATAGTTGAGGTACTTGTGGGACATGGAAATGTAAGTCCTCTGAAGATTTTAGCTCAATCAGATAATAATAATAGATAATAATAATAATTTAATAATAATAATAATATAATAATAATAATAATAATAATAATAATAATAATAATAATAATAATAATAAATAATAATAAATTTAATCATCAAAGGAAAACGTGAATTTAGGTATTATGTATAAATGTCAGTTTAGGTTCAAGCTGATAAGAATTGTACATAATAGGAGTGATTGGCGTGGTTTTGTGAAGGGGGACATTGTTTGTAGGACTGGCCGAGGATGAACTCAGACACTGACGAGAAATCACAGTGTTAAGGGGCATCTGTCGCAATAAGATGAAACTCGCAGGGTGAATTGTAACTGATGGTCACAATTACGAGTATGGACGTTGATAATGGGAGGAGGGGAGGGGGGTTTCTTATTGTCGACATAAATCAAGTTCTTCTATTTAAATTATTCTATTTCCTTTGCACGTTTTCCAAACTCAATCTCAGTCTGTGGGGAGCCGAGGGGAGGCCAATAGATAGATAGATAGATAAAATATTGTTTAACTAAAAAAAATAATTTAGAAAAATAATCTATAGCACTGCTCAAATGAATTCTAATTAGTTTTTTTTCCTCCTAATCTTTTCAATTAGTAAAATGGAAAATTACATGTGTTCCTAGATGAAAATACATCAGATTATCGAAATGGAATGCGAGTACCTCTCGGTAGCACCCAGAGTTCTTTTTTTTTTCTAAAATGATTGTGGTCTTTTTGTGAAAGGGCCACAATGATTACAATATTTTCTTGTTCTCTACTGTTGATTTTATACTATAATTTTTTTTATATTTTTTTTTTATCGAAATCTAAAGATTTCTCATTAAGCCATTCAGGAGGCCTTATGTTCACAAGTGAAAAAGGATCAGAGACTGGTTTAAATCCTTCATTTAGCAAAATCAATTGTGTCACCTTCACAAAAGGTCCTCCTTAAAATGATCCCTCTCATTGGGAAGAATTCAAATTGGGCACAAAAACCACATTATTATTATTATTTATTATTATTATTTATTATTATATTATTATTATTATTATTATTTATTATTATTATTATTATTATTTATTATTAAATTATTATTATTATTATTATATTATTATTATTATTATTATTATTATTATTATTTTATTATTATTATTATGTATTATTATTATTATTTATTATATTATTATTATATTTTTGCGAAACAGATGCCAAATTTAACTGAGATTTGAGCTTGGAAATTTCACAAACTGAAGAAGTTATCGAGGAATATTTTGGTATTTATGTAATATCTTCTAACATTGACCTTATAACTCTTGGCCAGCACTCCCGAACCTAGAATATAAGAAGGAGTCGAAAGAGTCTGAATTTCCACACCACAGTTACAAGAAATGATTGCTATGCCAAAAGAAGAGAGACATAAAAGAAGAACAGCTATATGAAAGTGAATATATATATAAATATATATATATAATAATATTATAAATATATATATATATATTATATATTATAATATATATATATATAATATATATATATATATATATATATATATATATATATATATATATTATATATATATATATAATATATATATATATATATATATAGAATAAAATTTGTTTATAAATTTATTTTTGTGATTTATATTAATATTTAAAGAAAGAAGTTATAAAGAGCATTAAAATATTAAAAGTAAAGAATTTGTATATTGATGTAAGAATTAAAAAATAAATTCAAAATCAAATAGATATTATAAGATAATAATAATATTAATAAAGGAAGAAATAATAGAAGAAAAAGAAGAAGTGAACTTAAGAAAGAAGACTGACAATCTATTGAATTACAACATCTATTAGAGAAAAAGGTAAATTTTATTTACAATTAAAACATTTTACAACAAAATTATTTCTTGTATACGAAAACAAAAACAAAATGCACAAAAAGAAGAAGAAACAACAAAATAGATTTTATCAATAACAATGGAATAAAATTGACTAACATGATAAAGGACCTTAATGAAAGTAAAGAAAAAAAGAGAAAACAACTGAAGTGAAAGAATAACAATTTAAGAATACCTAAATTTAGTGGAAAAGAGAAGAATCTATTGAAGAATATTTATTTAAGTTAAAAAGTATGGAGAGAAGTATCTCAAAGAAAAAGCAGAAAAACCAAAATAGCACCAAATAACAGGAGAGTTTAGCAGTGTGAACCACTTAGAGTAATTATTGGTCTATGGATGAAAAAGAATGTATGGACAGAAAATGGAGTAGAATTAATTGATAAAATATATTAAAAAGGAAAGATTACTGTAGAAATAAAAGAACAAGAAAGTTATCTTAAAGTACATACACTACTGAATATGCAACAAATGAGAGGAGAATCCTTTAGAAGAAATATGTATCAAGATATGATAAGGCAAAAAGAGATTGTAAAAACTTTGATGAATATTAAAATAGGTTGAAAAAGTACATTCTGTGTATAAAATAAAGAATCAATTGTAAATATGATGGAATGATTAGTTTGAAAGAAAGAAATGTGAGTTGAAGAGTTTGGAAGAGCAATATTCGTTGTAATAACAATAGCATGATGAGAGTGATCCTTCAGCTCGATGACCAGAAATTGATTGAAGAAAGTTAGGTAGAGCAGGAAAGTTGATGATACAAGAATAAAAAAAATTATTGTAATTTTCTTTTGATGGCTTGCATCAAGAGCACAATTTAGAAGAGCAGAAAAATAATGTACATTTTTAGATTTTCCATAGTGCTTTCAAACACTAAATTGCCCATTAGCTGAATGATTTCATTTTAAATACCCTTTGATAAATAATTTTCATGTAGTTAAAAGAATTTCCCAGTTCAATGCTTTATCATAACAGCATAATATAACAATATCCATAGCATATCATACATCAAAAGTAAAGAGTAAGTTGCATAGTTTCGAATATGCACTTGCGCCAGAACGAGTTCCTGATAGTCGACATACGCGCATGCGCGCATTCAGATGTAGTCTTCTCTAGTGCGTGCTCCAATACTGACAATGGCGGTCCTGAGCGTAAAGCTTTCTGTTCTTAACAATTTGCTAGTGTGAATCTGTATACGATTCAACAGTGGCGTATCGTTGAGCGTTTCTAATGTGATCCATCCATTGTGGCAAAAACATTTCGCCGATTGGTATAGTTTTGCAAATTTGCAACTAAATGATGTCTTTGTAAAGAAAAGTACAGGACGGCCAAAGTAACTGTACAGGATGTGGACCGTATCAGGGCCTCGTTTCTTCTTAGTCCTAAGAAATCCGTTCGGAGAGAAAGTCACGAACTGAAGGTGCCAAAACGACGGTGTGGAAAGGTGTTAAGGAAAACTTTTACACATCGTGCATACTGGTTGCAGTTCGTACATGCTTTAAAAGCCCGACACGACAGGCTCTACGGTTTAACCCTTTTGCTGTGCAGTGTTAGCTCGAGACGATGACCCTTCTAGATCGTTATAGAGTTTAGCGATGAGTTCACCTTTCATCTCAGGGTTAAGGTGGATGCCCATAATGTTTCGTATCTGGTCTGAAAATCCGCATGAACTTGTGAACTTGTAGAACACGAACCCAAAGGTTAACTTTTTCTTCGCCATATCCCGACGCCAGGGTCTACGGACTTTTCTTTTTCGCAGAAGCAACCGTAAAACAGGGGTCGCCTATCTCGATAGCTGTTATAATAATGGCCTCTTTTTCACAATTATTAGAGGATGAAGCGGTAAACCTTATATGGCAGCAAGATGGAGCCCTTCCACATTGGATCACATAGTGCGAGCGTGGTTGAACGACTTACTCCCAGATCGTTGGTTGGTCATAATGGTCCAGACGACAGAGCTCTATATATCTGGCCCCCCCGGTCCCGGACTTAACGCCATGCAATTTTTCCTATGGGGCTGCCAAATTATACGCAAAGTTGAAACACAGAATTGAACATGCCGTTCTCGTTCCATTACTCCGGATCTGTTACCAATGTTTGGGAGGAATTTGATTTATCGGCTGAATGTATCCCTATAACGAAGGGGGCACCATATTGAACATATGTAGGAAAAAACTCTGTTCAATGACCTTCACTTTGATCTATGATATGATATGGAATATTGTTTATTACGCTGTTATAATAAAGCATTGAAAATGGGACATTCTTTTTACGGACAACCGAGTAGTATATTATTGTAAAAATAATAGGATATGCCAACTTAGAATTTAAAAAAATATGTATATCTTTTTATAAGTTAACCAACGCTTTATTGAGCCCTATTCTTTATATTTTTCACTAGTCGCAAAAAGAAGCAAGTTCAAGTAACTAACGAAAAAGAAGTTAATGACTCATTGAATGGGCAAACAGTCACTATCTCTTATTTTCTTCGCCGAACCAATAAGAAAGAGGAATACAGCAAAAAAGAAAAACGTTCAAACATATCTAAACGGATAATAAAACCGTTTAAGGAATAAACACATTGTTGAAGCCATTTGAGAGAGCGCATTAGGAAATTTTGGAAAATAAAGTTTGCTTATCAAAATCGAATCTAATACAATTTAAAATCTGATTTAAAAAATATTTATAATACTCGTAAATTAAAGTAACGATTAACGATGTAGGGAAAAATTTTAACTTCGTTAATAGTCTGTTACTTTCGAAATTAACGAAAGCGTTAAAAGTATTAACGAAAAAAATTAACGAGTTAATTAACGCTTTACGCGTTAATGACCACCTTTGGCTAAAAGTAGTATAAAAAGAAGAAACTAAAAAAGAAAATTTGGTATAAGGTAATAAATTTTGATAACATGAAATTACAATAACCATAAACTAAAGAATGGCTACCGAGAGAAAGAACATTTAATTTAAAATAAATGTAATATTTGTAAACGTAATAACCATAAAACCAAAATTTGCTATTGGAATGGAAAATACAACAATGTGTGTAAGAAATATAAAAAAGGACACGTAATGGAAAATTGTACAGAAAATAAACAGATAGAAGAAAAAAATAATAAATCTATATATTTTATACAAAGAAATAATGAAAAAACAATATCAAGAAAAAATGACATCCATTATTAATACAGAAAAAGAAGAAAAAATAAGAGGATTAGAAAAAGGATTAGTAGAAAGAAAAATGAATAGAACATTTTTTAATAATAATAATGAAGAATATAATGACAATAAAGAAATTAAATATCGAGAAGATGTAATGCGCTATTAAGTACAGGAAGTAAAGAGACAGTAATAGGAGAATTAGGATTAACAAAACTGATTAGTGGATTAACTGATGATGAATTACAATATATTACAGACACAAAAGTTTAAAGATGGGGTTGTTTTGTATTTGGAAAAACAGAATATAAAATATTAAAAGAAATATTATTGCCTTGTAAAATCAAAGAAAGAGATTTTGATCCAAAAAATCAATGTAATAGAGGGTGGCAAACCGTTATTCGATACAATGAGCTGACTTATGAAAAGAATGAAAATTAAAAAATAAATATTGAAGATGGAACTGTTGACATTTGTGAACTCCAACCTACTGAAAAGTGAAAACATTGAGAATGAAGGAGGACATTACGCGTATTATTGGAATAAAAACCAAAAGGAAACATGTTGGATTAGTCAATTTAAAAAAAAAAAAATTGGGTGGATAAACGAAGCAGAGATAGAAGAGAAAAATTGAAAAAAACTACATAGACAATTTGGACATTGCACATTGTGGAATGGAGAAAAATTATTTAAAACAAAGAATGCTAATGAAAAAACAAGGTAAATGAAGAAGATTTTTGGAATAATGTAAGAAAAAGATTGGAGCAAATTGTGAGAGAAAGTGAATATGTAAAAAAAAGAAAAAAAAAGAAAACTCCACCAAGACGCAGTGGGTAGATTTGCCATTTAGCAAGTTAAATTAAATGCAATAATTCAATGGATGTTGGTGAATTTGAGAAAATAAAATTTGTTTGATATATTACACAGCAGTATGCGTTAAAAATAAAAACAAGTAACAGGAATTGATAGAAAAGGTAATTGAAAAATGATTATATATTTTGGAAGTCTAATGGTATTATGTCTGATGCCAGGAGAGAATTTGCAAAATGAAGGACATGGAAACATTTGTACTACAAAAATGAATATCGAATTAGATGGAGTACAAAGCAGGCAGAAAGCCCATGGAGAGTAATGGTTTGATGAGAAAAGGTAGTAGGATTACGTCAAGGAATTCATATAAATTAAAAAGGAAGAACATGATAGAAATAATAGTTTGCATGGTGCAGTGGGCGATTTTTGCCTAAAATAGGACTAACAAATTATTTGGGATATGCTCCTAATACCCAGTACTTTTCGTAAGAAATGTATGAATACCAAACATAATAGATTGTGATAATTAATAATGAGTGAAAAGAGAGATACAGATTACATAATGAAAGAATTATTAGAAACAATAGACCATGCTAGAAAAATACATATAGAAAAAAGTTCGGAGGAAATAAAATGGTGCATTAAGAAGTTAAATAAGAGAACATATTTCAAAAAATAATAAATACAGGTGAAGAAGGTTTTTATAAAAGAAACAACATTGATAAAGAATGGAGAAGAGGACCAGCTAAAGTAATGGGTGTAGATGGAAAAAACCATATAGTTAAAAACATGGAGGTACTTTAAGAGCTGCATCAAAAGTTCACTCAACGAGAATTCAAAGAAGTAGATTAAATGAAGGTAACAACGAACTTGAAGATAATAAAGATGAGGATGAATATGAAGAAGAAGGAAATGAAAAACATGTAGATAACTTAGATAGATTAATTTAGATGAAGAAAAATAATATGGTTAAAAAATTATTAGATGATGAAACTGATAATGAAAAAGAAAGTCAAAAGAAGAATGAAGAAGAAGAAGAAAATGGACATCAAAATTGATGAATAATGAAAAATTGATTCCAAAAAAAATGTTGGCAAAAACTGGTCTTAAATACTATGAAATGAAATTAAAGAATAATTAAAGAGTATATTATGATTGCTTACTGTCATTAGTAGAAGCTGGCAAAGCAACAAGCTAAAAAGATATAATAGATGTTATAACATACAAAATTTAAATACAGATAGATAGAATATATGATATTGACTTGTAAAAGAATTTGAAAGAAAAAAGAATATATGAATGGTTCGTAATGTGAAATTAAAGAAAATAACCCAAGGAAGAAATTATAGAATACAAGTGAAGAGATGTAGATGAAAAATAGGAGAAATGTGAATATGTTGAAAAATGAAGAGAGTAAATCAAAGTTATTATCAATCATTCTAATTGAAAGTTATTAAACAAGCCAAAAATGATTAGAGATAGAAAATTGGGAAAGGAAGAGAATGTTTTTGAAAAAGTAAAGAAAAGGTTTGAAAGAGCGCAAGTTAAGTTCAGAGGTGGTAATTATGTGAAAAATTATTGTGAAATAACTGAGAAAAAATTTGGAAAGTTGCTTTCGGTTTAGCCTAAAGAAATATGAAGAGAACGGCATTTTTTATTTACACTTAATCTTTCTTGATTAGAGCACATCAATAACAGTAACAGTACCCTTTGACTGGATCTTAACACCCTCATTTCACACCGCTTGTATCTAACTCCTTCGAGTTTATATGCATGTTTGATAAGCCCCAATTGCCTTTACGCAGACACAATACTGGTATAGAAATTATTAGTGTCGTTTAGTTTATTAAAAGCCAACGTATTAGACTTTACCTATATGGAAAAGACCACTTTCGAGATGATAGTGAACAGTCTCGATATTAATTAATCGGTACTATGGATACTTTCAGTATAAGCACGAGACTTAATGTTATATTAAACTTTACTCTTATACTCAAACGATTACAACATCTCTATAGACTTAATAAACAATTTTCTCTCCAGTCCACGAAAACAGAACTTACCAAGAGGTATTTAAATACTGTACTCTAATACACCTGCTTCAAATTCCCTGAATCCACTCTCCACTTTATATTCACTTCCCCTGCCTCATATTATCTTGTTATCAACAATGCTATCGCTGCACTAGTGCTTCTCTTGTCATTTATACACACTCATTTCCTCTCTCTGCTGCAAACGACCTCATTCCACAACATACATGCAAATTTCAATCTCTGCAGAGGCGCTTCTACTTGATCTCGCGCACAACGCAAAGGTCATCTGCGTATCAAAGACAGTTGCCCTTCTATACCGTCGTGCTGGACCATTTTTCCACAATTTAATCCGATAACATGGAATCTAAACAGAAATCGCGAGCACTAGAGAATAGATAACCCTGTTTCACCCCTGTGTATCAACCTCAAACCAAATTCTCGTCGTCCATTCTGGGTCTTACACTTTGCTAAAACTAATAATATTAATATATAATATAGGTATTATTATTATTATATATTGTATTTAAAAAATGAGACAATTACTTAAAATATAAGGTCTTTAAACAAATTAAAATATATTAGAAACCTTAAACATTAACGTATGTTATTAATAATGTATATATATAATAATAATTTCTAAAATATATTATATATATTAGATATATATATAAATAATGATAATATTAATTATTAATTATTATATATGTTAATATATCTCTATATATACTATTATAATGTATATAGATTAGATATATTATTTATAATATGGGATAGTGTATAGAATAAGTTTTAAATATATAAATATTTTAGATAAATATATTATATACTATATATAATATAAAAATAATATTATTTTGATCAAGTGATTCCTTCGCGATATTCTGGATGCAGTATTTTTGCTTACTTTACTAAATTTAGAGTTGGAACATTCCAATGTTATTGTATGGAGGAAACTAATTGATTGATGTTTATTCAGATTGCATTAATGAGTAAAAAGGAAAATATGAAATTCAGTTTAAGCCTCTCCTGAGGCGGATCCATTACATCACAGCACCGAGGGTTCACCGGGATTTATTGTATAGATGTGAGGTTTACGATATTGTTATCCGTACTAAACACAGATGTTGAAGATCATATCAGTACCAGGTACTGGATGGTGGATTATAAATAGTACTACTATATTTATTGGTTATACTCCATCTGATATGTGTATTTCAGACAGCAGGGTTGATGGAGAAGAAGGAGCAGTCAGATGGTGAATAGTGAAGCATCTAAAACGGACCGTATTTGGTGCACACTAAACTATGATGATAGATTGTAGTAATAGTAAAGTTACACAAAATAGTAAAGAGTAGTATATGCTCATAACCAGAGAGAGCTCGTGGGAAGAGAGGCGTATGAGGGCCAACTGATAAAAAACCCCATGCACCGACCTCAATGACCTATATGAGAGAGAAGACTAAAAACAGAACGAAGCCTCAAAGAAGGGAACGGGTAAAACCATATCCAGTCAAAAGAGAAAGAGCATACATATCTAGAGGAGAAGAGGTGTTTAAAGAATCGGAACCTCTAGGAACCTACGTGAAGCATCGCGTACAAACACCCCTGTGAGTCTGGAAACAAGAGCACTAATGCTGGTAAGAGAGCAGGCCACAGTCCCGTAACATGAGCAGCAAGAGGAGTGGCAAAAATTCACCATCAACTGCAAAGACCGTGATAGTGACACGAGAAATAACGCGCAAAAAGAGCAGCACTGGAGGGTAAAAACTCACTACAGGAACCTACGCGTCAGAAGAATTTACAAAATATACCCACCTAGAAATTAAGGCGACAGAAGAAGAACTTATAAACTGCAACATCAGGTATACCTAGTGAGCGAAGGGGTAACACATAACAGCGAGTTCTTCCGCAGATGTAGTGAGGAACATTTAAGGGCCGGGGCCCTGTTAGCGAGTCCCAAGCCCGAAAAAATACCCTAAAGGGTAATGACGCACAATGGTCTCTACGAACAAATGAGGTCGTGAGTCACCGTACCCTACTGCTATCGTACTCGTAAAACTAAATAAATACACCTCAACGAAATATAGAGCCAGTAAAATGAGCAAGGAAGGAAAAAAACGTGACGTCACCTTGGAACAAAAATAGAACCCCCAGACCCTACCTGAGATGCCGCTAAGATAGCACGATTCTCACTAAAGTTAGGGAGGATGAATAAATTACACGACTAAAGCGAAGGTGTGCAGTAAAAGACCTTAGCTAACTATTGCAGTAGTTTAGCAATTACTACTGACTACTCAAAAATGAACACAAGCAAACACTAAAGAAAGATGAATTTAACCGAGATACGGAGTTAACTCTAGAGCCAAAATTAGTTTGTTGAAAATTGATAAAAAATATATTAGATTTGATATCATACTATAATATATAAAAATATTATTCGAACTAATTAGAATAGAATAGATTTCATAATGAGAATATAAATGAGAAATGAGAGTTTCATACCTGAAACGTATGCATTCATTGCTAATAGAGATGGAAACTAAAACACCAACTAGGCATTTGTATAATTTTTGCTGTGATAGAAAGGGAAAAATGATACCTATAATGTGGAAATCAAACAAATCGAAGAAAGTTAATCACTCAGTCATACAAGCAGAAGCAAATAGCCTACTTAAAGGTATAGAACAATCATTATACATACAAAAGATGTGGGAAGAAATTACTAACAAAAAGATACTTTAATTCTAAGAACAGATAGTTAGATATTAGTTGAAACACAAATGTCGGAAAGACAACCACAAATTAAAAGTATGAGAATTATAATATCAGCGATAAGAGAATATATAAATAATCAAGAAATAAACAAAATAGAATGGGTGAACAGTAGTGATCAGTTTGCTGACATATTTACCAAAGAATCACATAATAAGAAAATGAAAAATGTAATTCCTAGAAGAATAAAAGATGAAAAGAAAAATAAAACTGATCAAAGAAGAACTTCTTCAAATGTATGATGTAAAAAACAAATTTTGAAGAAGCAGAAGAGGTGGAAGAAGATAAATTAGTTAATTATTTCTTATTTATTTCAGAAAAATAGTTAAAACAGTATATATATAATAATATTTATTGATAATTTTGGTGTAATTTATATTGAATATATAAAAAATATATGAAATAAAAAGAATTAAAAGGAACAAAAAAACAAAGGAAAAAAAGAAACTATTTAACATATTATAAATCAGTATGAAGAAAGAAGAAATAAGAAGAATAAAGAAAAAAAGAAGAACCAGATAAGTTACATAATAAAAAAATAAAATTAAGTATAAGAAAGACAAGAAGAAGTAATCAAAAGAAGATTGACAAATGAAAATTAATTACATCTATTTAAAAAGTAATATTTTAGTTACATTTAAACAATATCAAATATATATATTATATATCTTTATCTATATATGAGTGATAATTATATATAGAATCTTTAAAATATAACATAAATTAAATATATATAAATATATATATATATTATATAAACAGATATATGATATGATAGTGATATATATTATATATATTTATTATATATATATACTTATATGAAAAAAGATTTAAAACTTATTATTAATATAAATTTAATTAACACTATACTTAATATAATATCATGATTTAATGTCAATATTTGATAATAAATTTAATATACATCA
This sequence comes from Trachelipus rathkii, assembly GCA_015478945.1. Taxonomy (NCBI): domain Eukaryota; kingdom Metazoa; phylum Arthropoda; class Malacostraca; order Isopoda; family Trachelipodidae; genus Trachelipus; species Trachelipus rathkii. The sequence continues at coordinate 848 of JABUQX010003682.1, read as the reverse complement.
GAAGATATAATAATAAAAAGTAAAACCTGTTATGTAAAAACTAATTATAATTCTTTTTGATCAAATAGTATAAAATTATGGTAATTAGAGAGTAAGTCTTAGCTATAGTAGTTATAATATAATTTGATTTAAATTTTTATTTCAATGTAAGTATTAAATACACTATTAATAATAATATACAAAAAAAAAAATAGAAAATAAATGCAATTTATAATAAAAAACCAATAAAAAAACTAAAAATATTCTCAAAAAAATAATTTTTATTATTCATAATAAAAATAAAAATTACAAGTCAAAAATCAGTATAGAGATTATTTCATTTATGTAATTTATTATTTCGTGATCCCTCTGTGAGGACGCTAAGAAGAGGTATTTAGTTCCCGTGCACTCTACTATAATGAAGAGGACGCTAGTTTGTTCACAAATCCTCCGACGTAGCAGTTGTAGTTATTTATCTACCTGTGAGGGGCAAGAAATTATATATATCTCTATCTGCGAACACTTAGTATGGTGGCGAGCTGGTTTTATATATAAGTGTGAATAAGCTACGGTGCCTTACAGTTTACAGATTTATCCTGTGGTCCCCCGTTTACCACCTGCATAGGGGATTAAAGCACGTTAAAAAGGTATAGTTTATATAATATATTATATTAAATATATAATATATTAAATATAAATATATAAATATATATATATTATATATATTATAATAATATATATATATTATATATAATATATATATTTAATATATATATATATATTATATATATTAATTAATATTATTAATATATATTAACTATTAATATATATATAAATAATATATATATATAGATATATATATATTATTT